>CM066031.1:42422219-42551583 GCA_033557465.1 Ichthyophis bannanicus
GTTTGTTTGTAGCTGCGGTATGTGTACGTATATAACCCTGTAATAATCGTAAAGATCCAACAGTCCCCAAACAAAACATTGCTCATATGGGATCTAAGGTTATTATGGTTTTAAAACGAGTGTGCTAGCTATGTGAGTCGACATAAAGAAAGTTACAAACCACATAAATAACATTACGACACATGACATACTCACCCAGCACATAATACAGTACCCATAACGTCCGCCCTCAAATTGTGTGTTGGAAGATTGCCGAGTGAGGCAGGATGTCATCAGGAGTCATGGGTGGCACCCTGGAAACCTAGGGACCACATTAAGAATATTGCGATCCAGATTAGTGGCATCACAAACTAACAACATGCAAACATGTCATGGGAATGGGACGTGTTTGCAGGTTGACGACAACGCTAACATCTGAAACCTTCTTTGTGCCTGTCTATAGGAGGGTACCCAGGGCAACATCGTGTCGCATCCTTTTCCCAAGCCCTATCACCCATATCTCACTCTTCATCCACGTGTTTCTGGTCATTGCCCCTGGCAATTGCTTCAAAGGGCCTGGTTCAGGGTCGGTCCCCATTTCCCCATTGTTGCCTAGGTGTGGGGAATGGGCTATGTAATTCACCACACCCGTGCGGGACCAGGGCACGCAGTATCGTGGTGGAGACATCGTGAAGACAAGGCAATGGGCGCGGCTCATGCAACCCACTGCAGCCACCAGATTGACTGGAAAACAGCCAGAGGCAAAAAACAATGTAATAGCCAGTTCAAGGTGTTACGCTTGACCTAAACCTTGGTTATTTGCACCCCCTGGGCCTCGTGGAACGACTACAGTCAGCGGGTCGAGGTCACGGTCCTTAAATACTCTATCAAAGCTCCCCTTAATAGCCCTTGTGGTCCAGCTCACGTCAGGTTAACGGGTAGATGGCTACCCTTTGTGTAGTCCCTTGCTAACGTCAATGTCACCCTGGAGGTTAGCTTACACACCCCGTGCTCGTTGCTGGGACAGATGTAGAGGCCTGTGTCATCGGGCCTGTCCTCTTGTAGAGGGCGGGCTGAGCACGCGAAGCCACGCCAAGGCCATTTTGCACCTCTGAACTCGGAAAAGCCGTCCCCTTGTGACCTCGGCCACGCGTTTGTCGCAACTCCTGCTGAACCTCCATCCGGCACGCCCGTCTGTGCCGTGAACGCACATCGGTGCACATGGCTGGAATCTACACCCCCACCTCCACAGCTACGGACTGTGAATTTTTTTTGGTCTGAGTTGATGCGGGACTACACCCATGCCCTGTGCTGCAGCCCCGTGGACACCATCTCCACTGTCCGGCAACCAGCAGCATAGGACCACCACTCAGGACACATGCATAAGCATAGATTGAGCCATAAACTCCGCCCGTCCCACTACCGAAACACACTCTAACAACAAAACAAACTCTAACAAACACAAAAAACACACTATACAGTATCCAAAATTAAAAAAAACAACTGACAATACACACAAAACACAATATAATAAGCAATACAAACAACAATAAAATCCGAGAGTACAACGGCATAGACGTTAGTTCTTCTCCACAAAACCACACTCATCCTGCTCTTCCTCTACAACCCCAAACGTGGGTAATGTTGTGATGGTAATATATGTTATTCTTGGGGTGTGTGGTTTGCGCACACTGCGCATGCGCAGTTGATCGCATGCGATGCCCGTGGGTGGCGCGCTGTGCGCCACTCTACGCATGGGCGTCGGTCAGTGCGTGCCCACACGTATGTGCGCTGGCGTGAACATTGCGCCACAAAACACAGACACCCATGCGGTAGTCGTTGTAGTGCGCATGCGTTACTGCGACACATGCGCATGTACAAGAGTACAGGGAGTACAGTGTCTCAGAGGCGAATGTGCGTTTGTCCAGGCGTACGGACACCCATGCGTTGGCGAGCACGAGCCCAACGCACGAGCGTCACGCCCGACCAAGGCGCATGTGAAATGGAAGACACATGGCAATACACTATGAAATAGGCCTGCAAAAGTGCATCACGTTGAGGGTTGAGAAAGGAGTCACAGTTAGAGCGAGAGGGTGTCATCGATAAAGTCTGAAACAGAGACCGTGGTGGGACTACTGCACAGGAAAGAAGCACAGTGAGGGATACACAAATGATCATATACTGGTAGAGAGGCTGTGCGTGGGAGTAGTACAGAGGAAAGGTAGGGTACGAAACGAGTCAGTCCAGGGAGTCGGGCAGCGGAGAGAGGCAGTGTTAAGAAGTCAGGAGATGAGTAGATTCTTCGCCTTGGTGCTAAGATTAATATTTCTGTTGTTCACTTGGTTAATGTGTCCTTTACTGTGTCCTGTACGGTGTAACATTCTGTAAGTCTGTATTGCATGACGTGTATTGTTCTGTTTTGTTTAAGTGAGTGCGGTTCTGTTGAAAGGAGCATTTAAAACATACAGAGATGGAGGAGAGATGAGGGAGAGAGACGGTGAGGGTGAGGGTGAGGGTGTGGAGGATGTGTCCCAACCTGTGGTGAGGGTGATACACCGACGCCTACAGACTGCACATCCTAGGGAGGGACATGCAGGACCATCTTTTGGGCCACAGCCTGCACAATATGTCCAAAATGGGAAGAGAAAAGAAAAAGGGCCAGTACATGTGCCTGGTCCAAAGCGAAAAAGAGCTCTAAGCTTCCTGATAGAGAGAACTATATCCTACGCTCGCGATGTCATTGAAAACTATGACCTCTTATTTGGCAGGCTCAGGAAGTCGCACAACAGTGGTTCCACCCGGAATGGCAGTATGGGAGGAGGTGAGTGCTGCAATTGCAGAGTCAGGGGGCCCCACAAGGGATGTTGACAGCCTCCTCAAAAAGAGGTACTAGGATGATAAAAAAAGAGGGGTGCGCCAGCAAATGTGGCTGTGTGAACTGAAAGACAAACATGGCGCATGGCACAGGTGGTGGGGGCCCCTTTTATACCATCACTCACACCATGGAACAAGAGCTGGCAAACACGTTTGGGCAACATCTATCTCCGTGGACTGCCGGAGGCCCTTGACACGGCACATCCTGACGCAGGTATGTATATTAATTGCAAGGTTCACAATGTCCCTTCAGTACACATCATTCAGCTGCAAAGACACTTCACTACCTGTGACCCAATCCACACCATGTTTAAAATGTGGTGTGACTTGTTTGTGTTTTGGACATGCACAAACTGTGTTGATGCCATGACATTTCACAATATTACATATTTGTCCCTCGAAAACATCAAACTCACCATCTGTTTCCTAAACTACACACAAGAATTCCTATCCAACATGCAAATCTGTGATTGCAAAGCACAATATGATTTTGTTGAACACTAATCAGGTAACGTGTGTGTGACATACTATTTGCACAGTGCGACATGTGCTTCTCAGTGGGCCACAGGTGCTGGCTACATGGGATCCACGGCACAATGGGTCACAGCCAAAACATATCCAACAATGAGCATATAGTATGTCTAGAGACAATATTTCAAATGCATAATTAAACATAAACAGGGCAAGGTCTGGTCCAAACAAGTGTAAGGGTGATGTATTCTCACACATGTGTGGACATTATGTTGTACAGATAGGGGAAGGGATGTGATGGGGGGCCCAATGTGGCATGGCACTCCAAATATAAACATGGGAAAATTTATGCAACCTGTGCATGGCCACACGGACACACATGTGACCCAGAAACAGCTGAAATAACGTCGTAGCACCAAAATGTTATGGGAGGGTGTCATGGGGCGGGTACGCAGCACCCACGCACATACCCACCCCATAATCTCTGTGGTGTCTGTGCCACATCATATATAGATATGAATTATGTTGAAACATATGTGTTTTCTTGGTTATTGTTCAATATGCAGGTGACTACAGTAAAATGGGAGAGGAAGCGGAAGAGGAGGAGGAGGAGGAGGAGGAGGAGGTGGAGGAAGAGGGTGACCTGACATCACAGTGCCGAATGGAAGTGTGTTGGAGGAGGGAACCTGCTGGTCACTCAGGGGTTTCAGCAACAAGAGTGCTGTTGATAGAGCCCATGAGAGCCAACTGTACCCAGTAACTATCACAAATAGGGGCAGCATCAAGGGAGAACATACAAGGACGCCAGGCCGTCAAGTATCCACAGGAGAGCCCTGACCCTCAGGTGATGATTGGCGGAGTTAAGGTCCCCAGAGCGGATCTGCAGTCGCGATGCTGAAGGTGGGTGGACCATAACGACAGGCATAATTCAAAAAAAATAAACAACCAATAGTCAAACTAGTTGGTGTTTGTTGTGGTGAATGTTGGGCCCAAACAATAACCACCCACATATATCACATGTATGGCTCATGTTGGTGGGATATTGGTTCGTGAAAGAAGTGGTGTGGGGATCCACTCCCTGGGGGTATATAATATATGGTGTTACTATGCCGCAAAACCGAAGTCACCGAAGGTCGAGGTTGACACCACAGATGCAGGCCTAAAAGGAGATGTTGTATAAGGGGCCACCATGGTTAGTTGTAATGAGAAAGATCAAACACTTGCCCTTGGCAATCACAGTCTACATCATTGAATGGACACCCAGATGATCCTGGTAAACCACAGCATGACATCTAAATGAATAGTTAAAGAAACAAACCCATACCATATATATAGGGCAATGCAACCCTCCCTCTGTTGATGTAACAGCACAAAGAACGCATGTCCTCCCCACCAGTCTGCAATTCTGCAGGTGTCCAAACTTACATAGCATATGGGAGAGAGGGTGCGAAAATATGTACAGGGAGTCAACCAATTAAGATTACCGGAATCTTACAGAGGGGGTCTCAAACGTACCAGTATGAACCTGCCATGGCTTGTTTGGAAAGAGAACATTTCCTCAATTTCCCTTTCTGTACAGAAAAGACATAACATAGACTGTAAATCCAGACAGAAAAGGGAAACACCATGTCCCCTTACTGTAAGGCTCAAACAATACCTCGAACAGATTGCATAGGCTGTGAGCCTGTGTGTCCCCAGTTAAAGTTGTGGGCCTATGTTCCCCATTACGTGTGATGGATCCCCAGTATCATACCGTGTCATACCTGCCATATGTGTTGTATGCAAACATACAGTAATGAGTATGACGGCATGTCTAGTTCTCAACAAAATGGTTAAACAAGGTTTAAACAAGGACAAAATCCCGTGAACAATTACTGTGTGCTGCAAAATCAAACCGAAACACATATGACTAAACTTAAAACATAAGCTTGCCATGTTGAGACCATATCATACACCACGTATGCACACCAACGTCAACATTACCAGAAAAATTGGCAAATCACCCCACCCCTTTACTTTCCGATTGCAAACATTAGAGCATTACACAAAGACCGTCACATAAAATAGGCTGGTGTATGCTAGAGCAATTGTCACAGCCCAATTGAGAAATAACATAAACTGAAGACCTCATCTCATTTACAAAATAAACAGATACATCAATCATAGAGCAAGAAACCAAAGAAAAACAGTACCTAGTCGAAAATGTGTTATTGGAGACAGCAAAAGGCAACTAGGGAATGTGACAACAAGACAGAGCTGATATAGGTATCTGGCCAGTGGCCGTAGATAGGAGATATCTGAACAATCTGTACTTGTCATACATACAGTATCCCTGCAGCAAGGTAAAAAATAAACATAGCTGAAGCTCAGCAGAGCCTGTGAGGCTCTGCATATGCTATGTCACATGAGAAAAGGGGAGGAAGGAAAAACATCGTTGTCTAGTTGTTATGCCCTGTTTCCATGTCCTAATTTGTGCTTGGCACAATCCACAGTTCACAATGTCTGTTGCTCACGAGTGATCTGCTCAGTCCACCATAGTCTGTCTTGATGTTTTATGTGTCCAGGACAGCTCTATTGTACTGTTTTATCCACTCTACATTGGCACATTTGCTTTAACAGAACCATTTATTCAGTGTAGTAGGTCTCTGACATCACACACTATACATGACGTATTCAGCATGCCAATGTCTATCCTCAACTACACTCACATAAGCAGCTATGTTCATTAAGGTATCACCCACTCCACAAAACACGTAAATGATCTCACGGGATTAAAGTCTGTCAGCACCATCACCATTCTAGTCATTCCCCAACATCAAGCTCACGTAACATTTTGTACACCACCAAGCATACATATCAGTGTAGTCCTTGCACCAGGCAATTCCAAGGACCAGCACCCCCCAGCAACATGCGGATAATGTGTACATCCCCACATCCAGCCCTTATACTGACCATGTAACCCATCAGACAATACCAATTGTTCATGTTCATTAAAACAATCCTTAGGGCAGGCAAAACCTGATTTGCCGTCACACAGGTCTTACACAAATATATAGGCATCCCATGACGGCCTACATTCCAGTACAAACATCTCATGGAGAATAGCAAAATTCCATAAAACCATCATAACACACACCGTTACTGTTCATAACATGCCCCAACAGCTCATGTGCATCTCTATGCCACATATAGCCCAAAACCCTGGACCCATACATGACCTGTGCCAGACATTCCCAAACACACCTCGGTACAACAATGCTTCTGGCCATCTGCAGTGTTTTTGTGTGATGGCTGCTGCATGCTTGCACCTGACCAAATAATGGATATGAGATTACTGTCCTTGCCCAATTCCTGTTGCACAGGGGGATTCAGGGGGGGGGGGGGGGGGGGGGGGGGGGGGCCTCAGGGAGTATGTGGGGGGTGTATGCAGAAGCTATTGTATGACTGTTGTGTTTGTCCTCCCCACATCTCTTCCTGTATAGTGTTTCTCTGTGTTTTCTATTAGTGTGTAGTACACTGTCGAATATATTGTGTTATACCCCTAACCATGTCCCATATGACTCAGCACGTATCACATTAAGTAGCATTTAGTGTGGTATGTGTATGACCATGTTGCTTTAATGAAGGTGTTTTCGTGGAGAGGTAGTTCATTGACCACCCTGTGTCCCATTCACAGCCAATCGACGTGTTCTGGAGCGGATTTCGCTGTGCTGTGGAGCGGAAACACCAGGGATGGTTTGTGCTGCGCTCCGGACATTACATGAGGGGGTTTCTTCTTTCCCTGTAGCCATGCCATTGAACTCGCATGTGTGAGGCCCTTGAGGGCATACGTGATGTTCTGATCCGAGCTGCACCTGCACCAACCAATGTATCCAGGAGAGGATATAGCCTTGCCAGGGAGAGGGGCCCGACGTGGCAGGCGTGGCCGACCACGCCGTCAGTAACCTATGATAATATAGAAATGTACAGCACGAAACCAAAGGTTTCTCTCTGTTGCAACTGTTCATTTTTTAGCAACTATGTACATAGTTTTTCTGTTATTGCGGCTTGGTTTGGGTTATATGTGAAAGTAGACATATGTGATTAGTATGTTGTGTGTGTGTTATGTAATTGGCTTGGGGGGATCTTTGATATGTCTTACACACATGTTTGTAACAATAGTTTTATATGAGAGAATTGCTGTGATAATAAACAGCTGTCCAAAAATAGATACATTTTCTCTTTCCAAAGTGTGTCCATTTGGTCCCATGTGTATCTCTGAGAGGGGGGTGGGAGGACCATAGGATCTGCAACCATGTCCACTGCATAAGCTACTTTGCCACACACATATACTATTTCCATGATCCACACATATGTGATGTTTCACTAGCACAATGTGTCACCACTGCCTCTGCGCTGCAGCGGCACAGTGTGCACTGACATCCTTGTACGACATGGTTGTGGAACCGTGATACTGTGGAGCCGCAGACCAGTCAGGTTCTGAGCATATCCCTAATGTATATGCTGGCGTATATATCTCACCATTACAATTATCATGACCACCTTACTGTTTGTGTCCCTCCAAGACTGGATTTTGAGAGCGCTGCCTTACACCTCTGTCATGTACGATTTATTTTGGGCTGGGGCAGATGTCACAGACATCGATGGTTATTTGGAATGCGTAACATTGCTCCCTGTTTCTCACCAGCCAGTAACTGGTGGTGGCAATGGCAATATGTTGGTGGTGGGGAGAGGTGAGGAGGAATATGACACACTCTAGGTAACATGTTTGATGTCGGGGACATCTGCGCCTTGCCATCACATTCCAAAATGGCAGAGGTGTAATCCAGGTCTCTCAAAAAGAGAGCCTGGAGGGCCGACAATTCAGTCACGCTGACAGGATATCTCCATTCATATATATCTCTGCCACACTCATTAGGAATATTTCCAACACCTGACTGCCCTGCGGCTCTACAGAACCACGGTCCACCACACCTTGATGTGGACACAGGGGTACTGTGTTATAAATGGCCTGTTTATGTTCCATACACATCACCATCTGCAACCCGTCATACACGACACAAATTGGTGCCATATGTGTGACCTGTGCCCTCACCTATATAAGTGGTCACATGCACCCCAACCCACCATAGGGATGCATGTTACAGAGGCAGACATTTGTGAGCCGCATATTTTGCCGGCTCATATATGTTAGAACATGTGGGTCATGTATATGCATCCTGTGGCAAGTACGTCTGTGGGGCAGCCACTACATGGTAACATGTAATGCAGCACCCTGCTATCACACACCTACACACATGAGTTTCCCGACAACACTGCATGTGGTGCCAATTGAGGTATCACACGCATGTTTACCCGTCAGAATGTATGTGGCTGCACACATATGACATGCTGGCATCTATAGTCATATGCTACGTGAGACACGTGACCATTACAGGGTTCAGAAAAAATACTTTAATATGTACAAACAAAAATACAAACTATATACATATACTAGGGTAGGGGGAAAAATGCCATCACCCACCCAACAAAAACAAACCCTCCCCACCCCCGCACACACACACACCCGCAATAAACACACTCCCACACACTAACCCCGAACCCCCACATGACCCCCCCGCCCACAGCCTGCCCCCGTGATGGCGGACAGGGCAGCACAGGGCACATGTGTGGACGTCACAGGCACCATCAATGATGCCTGTGACGCCCTTCAGGGGGTGGCTGCCGACATGGCAGATGCTCACTGTCAGCAACCACCCTCTCCATGGCTCCCGCCATCCATTCCTGCAGGTGCACCAACCGGTGCACCCGCTGCTCCAGTGCATCCAGAGCCTCACACAGATGTACAACACATCTGCCACCACACACACACATTGTTCCTGGTGTTTGTGTGGTGGCATCTGCATGCACTGTGTGTGGGGCCCTGGATGTTGGAGCCACCTGCCCTTGATGGCGGGAGCCAACAGTGCCCTGTGCTGCACTGTCCTCTATGTCACTCTCCCAGACACCCTGTGGCCACTCTTCCCCCCCTGACTCCTCCCCACCCCCCCCCACCACCTCCCCCCCACCCACATCACCTGCGCCCTCACCCCCCCTTGTGACCCTGGCACCCACACCTTCCGTCCCAGCATCCCCCATGACCCCCTCCGCTGTGTCGTCTGCAGGACCCTCTGCCTCCTCCCCACTGGTGTCCAGGACTACCACCTCCACGGCAGCGCGGGAGGTGGGCCTTCGGAGGGCATAGGCAGAGGTACGGGGGTCTTCGTCACTGTCATCATGATCTGTGGAAGATGACAGTCATCAGCACACGTAGATGTGTGTGACACATCACATGTACCCATGCAGGTACCATGCACACTGATGGCCAACTGTGACCTCTGATGGTGGGCAGCCATGTCATCAATACGCACCATCACCATGTGATGATTCAGCATTCCTCACGCGCTCAAGGTATGCGCCATGGTGCAGGCGCAGCTCCCTCCCCTTTCTTTCTCAGATCCTCGACCTGTGTGTGTGAGAAAATATGGGTGGGAGCATGAGTGAGCACTTACGTCTGGTGGGTGGGCAACAGAAACATAGAACAGTGTGTCCTGGGTCTGGACACTTCAGCTACACTGATGTGTGTTTCATGTATAGCATAGTTCAACACCTGTCACAGGGGATCATCATGGGCACATGGAATGTGTTATCACATGTGGACAACACCATTACCAACTGAGCCTACTCACCAATGTTGGTCATCGTCACATATGTCAGTCTCTGGAGCCATGCCATGGTGCTTGCGTGATGCAACTTGCTGTCCAATATTTGCATCTCTTGTTGTGTATGTTTTGCACACCAGGAGCGGGTGAAGGGATACATTGGAGCAGTTGTTGAATGCGACAGAACCCAAGGGGGACAGGGATGTTTGTTAATTTGTGCATCCTGCTGTGTCTGGCGACCACCTGTTACAGGCAATGAACTATGCTATCAGCAGCTAACAACATGGCTAAGTCACACATGTGGGAAACAGTGGGATGAGGAGGGCAGGAAAGGGTTACAAAACGGATCATGTGCTGTGGAGGGTCTGTACCTCCACCCATGTTGGCTGGCCATCCTGTGTGAGAGTCAGGTTGGGGTGTAGTATGTATGGGGTATGTTTGGTAGAGCAGCCTAAACAAACATACAACAACTGCAGGTGCCCTTATCTGAGCTTACCGTGCCCATGTAGGCTGGCCTATATCTTGTAGAAATGGCACTATGACCTATGACCTGTATGATGACAGCAGGTGTATTTTGATAAACCATGGACAGACACCAAGCAAACACACTACGCAATTGCCACCTGTGCTCATGTGGCTGCTTGTGTCTGTGGTGTCCAACCACAAGAGGTGACTGTAGCTTTCCTACAACATCAGTTCTGTTCACCTGCTACAAGGTAATGGATTTGTAGGAGGTGTGTGAGGATGGGTAACCTAACTATGCATAAAGTGAGGGGACTATGGCTCTGTTACGGCCTTTGGGAATATCTTTGCCTAGGTCATGGGGATGTTGTACCTATACACACATCAACATGTGCACATAGCTTTTCATCGTGATACATCACAGACATGTGTGATGAGATAGTGACCTCACAGACTATGTGAGAGGTGCAACTTACCTGTCATAAACTACCACAACATGTGACTGCTATACCCACCAATGCAATGTGGCGTACGGCCCCATGGGGGTTGCGTGTTGTGCCACACATCATCAGCTGCATATCCCATTGCAGTGGGATCATAGACAAGTGACCTTACACAGGTCATAGGACTCCTGGAGATAGGGAGAATGTATTGAACTGGTTAGGCACACACAACCATATCACCAGGGTGCGTGATAGACCACTGTGATGGCCTCACTTAACTCCTGGGGAAAGGGATGCTCTATTAAACTCATTATTCACACACACCCATATCAACAGGGTACGTGATTGCCAAGTGTGGTGGCTTCACTTAACTCCTGGGGAACGGGAGGATCTATTTAACTCTTTATTCACACACAACCATATCACCAGGGTACGTGATAGCCGACTGTGATGGCCTCACATAACTCCTGGGGAAAGGGAGGATCTCTTACACTCTTTATGCACACACAACCATATCTCCAGGATGAGTGAAAGGCCACTGGGATGGCCTTTGAGGGCTCCTGGAAATAGGGTAGATGTTTTAAATTGTTTCAGCACACAGAACCATATCTCCAGGATACATGAAAGGCCACTGGGATGGCCTTTCAGGACTCCTGGAACTAGGGGAGATGTTTTAAACTGTTTCAGCACACAGAACCATATCTCCAGGATACATGAAAGGCCACTGGGATGGCCTTTCAGGACTCCTGGAACTAGGGGAGATGTTTTAAACTGTTTCAGCACACAGAACCATAGCTCCAGGATATATGAAAGGCCACTGGGATGGCCTTTCAGGACTCCTGGAACTAGGGGAGATGTTTTAAACTGTTTCAGCACACAGAACCATATCTCCAGGATACATGAAAGGCCACTGGGATGGCCTTTCAGGACTCCTGGAAATAGGGAAGATGTAATGAACTGTTTCAGCACACAGAACCATAGCTCCAGGATACATGAAAGGCCACTGGGATGGCCTTTCAGGACTCCTGGAAATAGGGAAGATGTTTTAAACTGTTTCAGCACACAGAACCATAGCTCCAGGATACATGAAAGGCCACTGGGATGGCCTTTCAGGACTCCTGGAAATAGGGAAGATGTAATGAACTGTTTCAGCACACTTAACCATATCGCCAGGATACATGACAGGCCACTGGGATGGCCTTTCAGGACTCCTGGAAATAGGGAAGATGTAATGAACTGTTTCAGCACACTTAACCATATCGCCAGGATACATGACAGGCCACTGTGATGATCTTACAGCACCCCTGGGGATAGGGATATTGTTTTGTACTTTGACAGCACACAGACCAATATCACCATGATGACAGGTGAGCCAGTGTGATGGCCTCTCTAGTCCCCTGGTGATAGGGTGTATGTATTACAGTGCTTGAGCACACACAACCGTATCTCCAGGGTGACTGATAGACCACTGTGGTGAGCTCTCAGGACCACTGGGGATAGGGGGGCATATTGCACAACATTGGCAAAAACAACCAGATCACCTGGGTGATTGACATACCATTAATGCTTTGCTTCACATACCCTTTCTGTGGACGGAAAGGTTATTTTCTGCAGCTACACATTTCACCATATTCATATGATGTGATTTGGATATAATTAAGCTGATCTATTGGTTTGCTTTCTTACAGTATGTGTTGGCACGTCCACAGCAGCAAATGCCAGGTAATAGGGCTAGCATCATGACCTGTGTGACCATATCCATCACCACCTGGGTACAGGTCAAACCTGTCACATATTATACAAAGACAATATGGGATGTATGTTCAGCTGCAGCACATTACTGACACACAATACCTGACCCCAACAGCATGAGGATCTGCAATGCACACAGCCTCTAGATATATATGTCTATTTCTAATGACCTGTCCCCATCCACTTACCTCCCTTGGGAAGTCAGCTTCTCTATTGAAGCGTCTCTGTAGCCGTTCCCAGGCCCTGCGGACCTTTCTGCTGTCCCTGTACCTGTTTTGCCCGGGGAACAGCTTCTCCTGCCTTGTGGCAATCAGGCGAGACAGGGTGCGGAGCTCCCGAGGAGTGAATGCAGGCTTTCTTGTTCTGGACGCCATTTTGAGATATTATCACCTGATTGCACGCAGCGTCATTGACGCGCATGCGCCCCGCAAATGCCACACATTTCCAATGTTTTACGTGCAACTGTGCCCCGCAAGTGGCGCAGTTTAGCGACGTATGACGTCCAACTGCGCCCCAAAGATTGGCGCACTTTGGCGACGTAACACGTCTCATTGCGCTCCGCATCTGCTGCATGTTTTATAAATATTTTGTCCCACAGCGTCCCGCAACTGGCGCAATTTATACACATATGACGTTCAACTGCGCCCCGCACATTGTTTTGCGGAACGAGTTGCGCACATGCGCACAACAACTGCAATATACAGTGCTGTGTGTCTCTTATATAAAACACATAACTATTTCATGACCTCATGGTGTTGACACATTTGGGACTTGAACTTATCATCACTTGCACACTGGTTCTTAGGCATTTGTTTGATGTGATGTGCTACGCCTTTCACATTGCACTGACTGCCACTACAACTGCTACTTCAACAAGGTGTTTTGAGGGACCATCAGATTGGCCTATCAGGCACCCTGGTGATATGGGGATATGTGTCGCAATAGATGATATTCACTACTCCATCTCAATGTCAACACATAAATTATGTATGTGATGGCATGGGGGGGGGTTTGCATCTGCACATGCTACATCCACATTAGGTTGCATAGCACACATACTGAGCTTATTGAGATTGCCATGCGATGGACATGGATGTAGATGTTAGGTGGATGTGCTGACATACAGAGTGAGTGGCTGGGGTGTGCGACACATTCACTGTCATACCTACCTATGTTACAGACGTCGTGTTTGCCTTCACACCATCAGCCTAATCTATATAACTTGCTGGCACATTACTATCTACTATCAACAGTGGTTTGTGTGGCCTTTGCGTTTTGGATTTGTTTTTTGAACAAACACACTGTGACATTGCAATAACCTAGTGTGGCACATCAGGTACCCTATGAGTCACTTCAGAGAGGACAATATGAGGTGCAGTGTCCACAACAGCACCTTCTAATGTTCAAATAACAGAACCTTGTAAGGTACTTTTGAGGGACCTTCATGCTACAGCATTGAGGGTGTTGTTGGTGGCACCACCAAATGACATTACAAAGGGAAGAGGCCTCAGAGAGCCATATTAGATTAGACCACTGTAGAATCAGAGGCATTACCTATGTCTGTACACGTTGTGACGTCACAGGGGGCGAAATCTCCATAGCTCTGTGTATGAGTGACACTCCTCCTTGAACCCCTAGGCCAGTCTGCTGATCAGTATAGCCCTAATTAATATGCATGAGATCTATAGGCATCAGAGCTACCCTGGCAACCTCACAGATTTGTGGCCCTACAGGTCAGTATTTTTAGACCCCTGTCTTACACCTCTGTCATTTAGGTGTGTGACTGTACAAAGTGCAGATGTCAGTGACATGAAAAGCATATATACTCACTGTGACATACTTCCTCAATTCTCATGCCCACCATGCAGTTCTATAATCTATAAGATGTTGGTGGTGGTGAGAGGCTGAGAAGCATGTTACACAGTTTATGTGAACATTTTGATGTCTTGCACATCAGCACCTTGCCCACTTACAAACGTTAATGACAGAGATGTTTGTCAGGGTTGTTGATGGCCAGCCCTGGAGGGCCACACTCCACTCCGTTTGGCAAGACATCTGTAATGCATATATATCTCATGCATCTTCATTTGTACTAACATAAACACATGTCATGGCTAGACTTTCACGGAGGACTGCTTCAGAACCACTGCCATAGCTGCTAACACACCCCTGGCTGGCTACAGTTTGAGTATGGGCCAACACATGACCTGTTTGCTTTCTTTACCAAGATAGACTTCAATCACACATACCCATGATGCACTGCACATGTAAATGAGCAGTCTACAAATATAAGCACTATGGTTTATGCAGCCACTGCAACACCTACGTATGAACATGATTAATGAGCGTGTAGGTTAATGACACAGAGTTAGTCTTGGACATCACATTGTGCGGCTCCTGTGCTCACCCTGAATGTGAGAGGGGAGACCCAGAACCATGACCACAGCACCTGGCTCAGCTAAGATAGCCTATGGTGTGAGTCCACATCAGCCACAGTGTCTGATGAGTAGCACTTGTTGATGCACATGCACATGCACATACACTTCTGTGCATCTGTTATTTCCCTGTGATGTGTAGCCCTTTAAGCAATTTGCTGCAACCACATCAGTCATATCCTGTGTGGTGGCCATTGTCATTGCCACATTAGTTATGGGAGGGGGAGAGAAGTGTGTTAGACAGACGGATTATGTGACAACACCCAAACGTAACATTCAGACTCATCACTGCAATGGTGCTGCTGGTGGGAAGTGATAACCTCTGTCCGGCAGAGGTAAATACAACTTACAGCATGGGGCATGCATTTATGTGAACATCAATAAGGTGACAGCAGACAGATGGTCATGCCTGGACATGCTCAGCAGCCCACCACCACTATCTGACATTGTCCAGCAGCAAACACAGATAAGCTGCAGCTGCTACACCCTTCAAAGTGTGGCACCCTTACACATACTAGGTGCAAGCAGTCTGATAGCTAATCCATACTGCATACTACTGGTGACAATGTGTGCAACCCAAACTGGGACGTCTGCACACTCACCGAGCAGTTACGTTCGTGATTGGGCTCCAAAAGGCAACCCATAGATATCACTTGCAAAAGATGTTGTTGCCACTACAGCTGACCTAGCCATGCTATGGTAACTACTCAGTCAGGGTGAGACTGACCTTCCAGGAGGACATGCTTGGGCTACCTTGTCCATGCTACTGATGACCACACACTGCAATTTCACTTACATTGCCCTACGTTCTGTCCTCATGCATCCTGCCGAGACCAGTCTGTCGGGGGTATGACCACAATACCTAGCACCTCATTATGCACAATGGCAAGCTACCACTGCACACAGTACAAACATTGTGCGCTGAGTAAGGTGTTGCATACATCACACACTGGATGTACAGCCACACAATCCCACAGCTATGCCATCACTGTGCTACTATAGACAGTTTTTCCAGTCTATGCCAAATCAGCAGTCGTGGACACAGTGCATGCATGGCTAGGCTATGAAATAGTGCTACTGTCACACCCCATGGTGGGGAACATCATCAAACAACAGACCTGAGACACACTCCACATACATCAGACATATTGGTGTGATACCACTCAATAACCATATTGTGGTGTACGTAGACATTGATATCTGCCACTGATCAGATCAACATGTTGCTATATGTGTGGTGTATTTCAAGGTTTATGGTGACAGTGCTACAGTGCACACATACTAGTTTTATGAGATGGCCGCAACGCACACTATCATGACTGTCCAATTGGCTTTGGGTCCTGAAGCCTGTGTGTCTGGTCATTTCGCCTCCTGTTGATCGGTAATCTCTGGCACAGGTCCCCAACTCCAGTCCTGTTGTAACAGACACTGCTACATTTTCACAAATGTGCCTCAGATATATGCATGAGATATATCTGCATACCATGGACCGGCACATGCAGATGAACAGAGACATCTTTATTTACAACATCATAACATGTGAATAAATTGTGTCCCTACAGGACTGCATTTGAGGATATCTGATCTATGTGATGCACATTTCTCTCTTATATGTCCACCTTGAGAGACAATATACATGTACTGTCCCTGTTTGCACTTTTCCCACTACAGGTGGTTTGTGTTTTTGAGAAAAATTAGGGGATGTGACAATTGCGGGGATTGGTTCGGCAGACCTGACACACGTGATTTGAACTTGTGACCTTCACCTCCTGCAGGCAGTGCCTGTGTGCTTTGCACCACCTTCTTGACACAGAGACAGTGCATTTCCAGGTACATCCATGTCTGTTTGTCAGACTAACCCTGTCTGTTGCAATACACAGCACCCACCTAAAAACAGATAGGCCATGGTGTGATGTGGACAGGTGTCACCAGTTCCCCTGCCGTCAACATGTTCACATGGCCTTATATTGGAGTCTGCATTGCCCTTTAATGATGTGGGGCACTCCAGGACTGCTTTTGTTTGAGTCTGCTGTAGGTGATGCACATGTTTATGTGGTGGGTACTGTTGATGATAACATAAACATATGCCAAAATATCTTGGGTTCTCAGCAGAAAAGTATCAGTCTTTAATGCCTGGTTTTTTCAGGGTACACTTATGTGCACTAGTTGCAAGGAGCCACAGACAGGATTTGAACCTGTGACCTTCTGTTGTTGCACACACTGTCTGTGTACACTGCACCACTGTTTCTAAACATATATTCTGCATTCCGAGGGACGTCCATGACTTTACATCTGACAGTGCCTGTCTGTTGTTGTGTACGGTGCCAGGCTACACACGCTACGGCACTGTCTGCTGTGGCTTGCAGTCCTTATCTGGCAAACCCATATAACCTGATTGCGTTGTGGCACTCCAGGACGGAATTTGAGGGACTCGCCTGTACATAATGGCCATTGCTCTGGTTTGTGTGCGGTGTGGGGTAAAATGTAGGTGTTGAGCCCATGCTTATGTTCTCTGCAGTATAGCAGTGTGTGAACTCTCACTGTTCAGTGGTGGTTAAAAATATGGGTACTGGGTTGCCAGGAACCTCAGCTGTGATTTGAACCTGTGAACCTCTCGTCATACAGTCACTGGCAGTGTCCGCTGCACCACACTGTGCCCACAGAGACTATGCAGTATCTGGAGATAGGAAACCTGGCTGCACAAGCCTGACACCCTGCTGTGCATAGCTTTACTGTGGGCACGTTTTCTTTGTATGGGGACAGAGGTGCAGGACACACACAAATATGCCCTCCAAATAGGTGCAGTCACAGAAATAAACCGAACAGTGCATCAGTGATATCACTGGATGACCTGATATGCACTCCCAGGACAGTTCCATTACATTGCAGTGCTTTTGAATGTGTCCACGGACCATGGACCCTTCCAATATTCATTTAAATTCTTTGGAGCTTTCCTGGGTGTGTTTATTATTGTTGCCCATTAATAGCAGTGTTGCCCAGCAGACTTAAGATTTTCGCATACTTGGTTGTGGTTATTTTCATGTTATATTTGCGAGTTTGTTCTGTGCACATGTTTCACACTGCTCACGTGTTTTGGGTTTCCACGATGTTGCTGTACATTGCTGACGTAAATGGTTTCTCTTCCCTTTAAATCACCTCTAATGCGTGTGTTTCACTGGCGGTATTTTTTCTTCTAAATTCGGGCACGCTCCTGTGCGGGGAGTCTCTCCCCTCCCACATTCCACCCATTGACCCCATCTCTCCGCCCCTCGGGGGCCTTCCTCCGCCCTCATTTCGCCTTTCCACGCCTCTATCGCACATGTGCGCCCCGCAAACGTGCGCATTTTCGGCGCACGCGTGCGGGACCCGTTAATGTGCCGCGCACGCGTATGGGGTGCTTAAGAGCACTTAAATGCATCATTTTAGGGCGCTCAGGTGCGCCCCGCAAAAGTGCCCTGTTTAGTAAACATGCCCCTCAGTGTGGAAAATATTTCAAACAGAGGTTAAGCTTGAAAATACACCAGAGAATTCATGCTGAAGAGAAACCACTTCCCTATGTTGAATTTAGCAAAGGTTTCTGTAATAAGGGACTATTAATTACAAACCAAAGAACACACACTGGAAAAATGTCTCTGATCCACAGTGGAAAGAAGCCTTTTACATGTACCGAGTGCAATAAGAGTTTCAGTTGTTTATCAATCTTTAAAACCCATCAAATGATCCACAGTGGAAAGAAACCTTTTACGTGTACTGAGTGCAATAAGAGTTTCACTCAGTCATCGAATCTTCAATGCCATCAAATGATCCACAGTGGAAAGAAACCTTTTATGTGTACTGAGTGCAATAAGAGTTTCACTCAGTCATCGACTTTTAAAAGGCATCAAATGGTTCACAGTGGAAAGAAACCTTTTACATGTACTGAGTGCAACAAGATTTTCACTCATTCATCGACTTTTAAAAGGCATCAAATGGTTCACAGTGGAAAGAAACCTTTTACATGTACTGAGTGCAATAAGAGTTTCACTCATTCATCGACACTTAAAAACCATCAAATGATCCACAGTGGAAAGAATCCTTTCACATGTACTGAGTGCAATAAGAGTTTCACTCAGTCATCGATGTTTAAAAGGCATCAAATGATTCACAGTGGAAAGAAACCTTATATGTGTACTGAGTGCAATAAGAGTTTCACTCAGTCATCGGATCTTCAAAGCCATCAAATGATCCACAGTGGAAAGAAACCTTTTACATGTATTGAGTGCAATAAGAGATTCACTCAGTCATCGACTTTTAAAAGGCATCAAATGATCCACAGTGGAAAGAAACCTTTTACGTGTACTGAATGCAATAAGAGTTTCAGGTATTTATCAATCTTTAAAAGGCATCAAATGATTCACAGTGGAAAGAAACCTTTTACATGTACTGAGTGCAATAAGAGTTTCACTCAGTCATCACATCTTAAAAGTCATCAAATGATCCACAGTGGAAAGAAACCTTGTATGTGTACTGAGTGCAACAAGAGTTTCACTCGGCCATTGCATCTTAAAAGTCATCAAATGATCCACAGTGGAAAGAAACCTTTTACGTGTACTGAGTGCAATAAGAGTTTCATTCAGTCATCGGATCTTCAACGCCATCAAATGATCCACAGTGGAAAGAAACCTTTTACATGTACTGAGTGCAATAAGAGCTTCTCTCGGTCATCGACTTTTAAAAGGCATCAAATGATCCACAGTGGAAAGAAACCTTTTACGTGTACTGAGTGCAATAAGAGTTTCATTCAGTCATCGGATCTTCAACGCCATCAAATTATCCACAGTGGAAAGAAACCTTTTATATGTACTGAGTGCAATAAGAGCTTCACTCGGTCATCGACTTTTAAAAGCCATCAAATGATCTACAGTGGAAAGAAACCTTTTACGTGTACTGAGTACAACAAGGGTTTCACTCATCACATTGCATCTTAAAAGCGATCAACTGATCCACAGTGGAAAAAATTAGCAGTAAATGTAAGGAACTGAGATAACACTCCACATACCTTGGCTTAGAAGTGAGGTTCATGACTATCATGGTATGCGCAAAACTCATCCACACAATTGATTTGAATCATATGAAATAAAAACTGGGTTGACAGAGTACATTAAATTCACTGTGAAAATCTGGCAAGCTATATTATTTTTGAAGAATAAGGATGGCTAGTTCATCATGGCTAACATCAAGATCAGGGAGATTCCCTGTTACCACTTCTGTTTTGTATGGCGCTCAATCCATTGAGTACTCTCATAAATTCTTTGGGACATGGAGTTAGCCTGAAATCTAAAGATGGCCATGGCCCAATGGTGACATCACACTGACTATTTGTAGATGACCTGAAGCTCTGCAGTTCTAATGACCAATAATTAGTTGAATTCCATTTATTGAAAAGCTTCTTGGGAGGAAGTGATGTCACCTAGCACGATGGGTGCCTGAGCGCTCTGCTCTGGAGCCATTCCTGATGAACAGTGAAAAAACATTTTCCAAGCAGCACTGATAACGGCTTGTACATGGCCTCTGAGTACTCTGGCCAGTGGGAGCAAGATAACGAGGGGGAAATCAGCGGACCTGTAGGGATAAGAATATGCGGGTGCAAGTGGGGACAGCGGAGAGAACAAAATGGTGAAGAGTGGGCCACAGCAGCCCAAGGAGACAGAGCGCATGGAATGGGAGACACCCGCAGCCAATTTAGAGAAAGGAGAAGGTACCATTCAGGGCATAACTCGAACCAAGATGTGGGGAATGTTTTTTTTTTCTCCTTTACATAGCATCTAGTAACATACATAAATACTCTTGCATGTAAACATCAACATTCAACTGGTGTACAGTTTTCCCCCTATATTATATTCAACTAACAATATTGCTAAGTAACTCCACAACCTCCCCCGAAACATTTGCATAGAAACCTACTTAACCAGTAAACCCGTTAAAACCATTCATCTACCGTACAAATGCCCGTGAGGCAGTTTTAAGCCCCACAGCCCTACTTATCCACCCTTCCCCAGTTCCCTCTGTCCCCCTCCTGCAAGTACACCAATACTTTCCGCCAAGCCCTATAAAACTTGGGCCTCTTTTGTTTTTGTAATGCTGTTAATTTCTCCATTAGGTAAATTCGCCTTAGCTGATCTTCACAGTGTGCCACCTGCAGCGGCTCCTCCTGCTTCCACCGATAGGCTATTTCATCTCTGGCCGCACTGAGACATGCTAATATTTGCTTCCTATTCTCCCTCAGGCCCCCTTCCCTCCACCATCCAAACAAGAAAACTTCGGGGGTTCCTCTCTATCTCTTCACCCACCACCCGTCTTATCCACCTCTGAATTTCATCCCAGAATATCTGGATCTGTGGAATTCCCACCAAATATGATACATTGTGTCCTCCTCTCCACACTGCCTTCAGCAGCTCCTTGATGCCGTCTGATACATTTTATTCAAACGCACTGGAGTATACTACCACCCCATTAAAACTTTGTGCCAATTTTCCTGAACAGCAATGGAAATTGTCAAATGGTGACCCTGTTCCAGAATGGCCTTCCACTGACCAGTCTCCAAGTTCCTCCCCATCTCCCTTTCCCACGCCTTTATATAACCCAATTTCTCCTCCCCTTGCGCTTCTCGTATTGCCCTATACAAGGCTGTAATTAGCCCCCTAGATCTCTTTTTCCCCTACCAAATCACTTCCAGTTCAGTAAACTCTCGTGCTAACCCCTCCTTCCTCAACTTCCCTTTCAAATAATGTATCACTTGACCATAATGAAACAACTGCCCAGGCCCTAAATTATATTCCTCCTGTAAACCTGCAAACGGGACCCATTCCCCCTCATCGATAAATTAGTAAAACCATTGTAAACCTTTACTCTCCCATTGTTTATACCCCCTCCCTCTCTTCCTGGGGTAAAGTCTCCCATATAACACAGTCGTTGCATTACCGAGAAGCTCGATACCCCCTTCCCTCCTTCCCTTCTTCTCACTCCATCCTATATGGCTAAAACATGCCACGTGTAAGGGTTTTCTTAGAAACCCCCACTCCTGTTCTTTGCCATAATCCATGGCATGACCTCAATTGGTCCTTCCTTCCATCCCTCCCCTTCCATATCTACAAATATTTTCCTTTCCCCTCCCTCTCTCCAGTCCATTAAATGCCTAATCTGTGCTGCTCTATAATAGGCCTGGATATCTGGAACCCCCAATCCCCTTTCCCCCTGACATCGGTAAAGGACCGCCCACGCTATTCTTGGAGACCACCTTTTCCATATGAAGTGAAATACTTTCCCTTGAATCTCCCTTAAATGCCTCTCAGGGATCTCCACAGGGAGAGCCTGAAAGTAATATAACATCCTGGTTATTAAATTCATCTTGACCGCTGCAATACGGCCCAACCAGGAAATCTCCATATCCATCCAACCCTGTAAATCCTGGGCCACCTGTTTCCGTAATTGGGGGTAATTTGCCCCATATAAAAGTTGTGGCTATGCCGTGAGATATACCCGTAAATACTTAATCACTTTCTTTGCCCTTTTAAAGGGATACCTCTCCTTTAACCTGCCTATCTCCACTACCCCTATGTTAACATTCAGTGCCTCTGTCTTTTCCATATTTATTTTAAAACCCAACACTTCCCCATACTGTTCTGTCACTTCTAAGACTGTTCCTAATGTCACCTCTGGCTGCATTTTAGTGTTAATAAAATATAATCTGCAAACAATGATATCTTATGCTGCCTCTCTCCCACCCATACCCCCTTAATCCTCTCCTCCTCCCTTATCCTCTGTGCCAAAGGTTGCATAGCCAAAGCAAAAAGCTAGGGCAATAAAGGGCATCCCTGCCTTGTACCTCTCTGAAAGGAAAAAGCTTCCGAGTACTGTCCATTAATTTGTCCCCTTGCCTGTGGCCTATCATACAAAGCTCTCACCCAGGCGACATAGTTGTCCCCAAACCCCATCCATTACTGCAAATAGATATTCCCAACCCACCCGATCAAATGCTTTTTCCGCCTCAATAGACAGCACCATCATACTATCCTTGCCTCTATGTGCCCCCCAAATTGCCTCTAACACTCTCTTGATGTTGTCCGACGCCTGCCTACCATTAATAAACCCATTTTGATCTATGTTGACAAGAGTAGGCATTCCCTGAGCCAATCTATTCGCTAGTATTTTTGCCAAAATCTTCACATCCGTGTTCAATAGCGATATTGGGCGAAACGACCCACAATTCAGCGGATCCTTCCCTGCCTTTGGTATTACTGTTCTACCCACTGTCAACATTCCCTGTGATAGTGTCCCTCCATTCCCTACAATCCCATTATACAATTTCCCTAGAAAATCCACCAAGTCCTCCTGGAAGGTCTTATAAAACAAATTAGGCAAGCCATCCAAGCCTAGAGTTTTCCCCAGTGACATTTCCTTAATCACCTTCTCAATTTCCCCTATGGAAATGGGTTCCTCTAGACTGGCCCCCAAATCCTCTCCCACTTTTGGAAGTTCCACTGATCCCAAAAATTCCCCTATGGAGCCCATTTCCCCTCCCCCCCCCCCTTTGGGAGTACAGCTCTGCATAGTACTGCAAAATCTATCCCCCTATTTGCTTTCCGCCCCTCAGAATTGCCCCATCCTGGCCCTTAATTGCTATTATTGCATTCCTTACCTCCCTCTTTTTAAGTTTTCTCGCCAGCAGTCTCCCAGCTCTATCCCCCTATTATAGAACCTTTGTTTCACTAGCTCCATCTGATAAGCAATGGCTTCTAATTGTAACTTGTTTAACTCTAAGCGCAATTGATTTAAATATTTCATTTGCCTTCCTGACTCCGTCCTATTGTACAGCATTGTGGCCTCCTTAAATTCAACATGCAATTTGTCCTCCCTTTCTTTCCTACCCTTCTTGTATTTAGCAGCCCACATAATCAACCTCCCCTGGATTACCGCGTTCATTCCTTCCTACACACTAGTCTCCCGCACTTCTCCTGTATCATTCAGCTGCCAATAATCCTGCAAGCTTTTCTTGATGTCTTTTACTACTTCGTCCCTTCGGAGAAGACTCTCATTCAACCTCCAAAATCTGATACCTCCCTCTCCATTCCCACCCTGTATGTCAACCCAGGTCGGGGCATGATCTGACCATGTAACATTTCCAATCTCCACTCCCCGCACTCTGGTCCCCCACAGTTTATCTATCAGCAAGTAATCTATCTGACTATAAGTTTTATGTGGATGTCAATAAAAGCTGTACTCCCTTGCCTCCTTGTTATGTTCCCTCCACATACTAACACGTGGAACTTCTGAAGTATCCCCTTCACTAATCTCCTACTCCAGGCTTTCCCTTTACTCCCCCCCCCCCCTATCTGCCTATCCCATTCTGAACATAAGAACATAAGATATGCCATACTGGGTCAGATCAAGGTCCACAAAGCCCAATATCCTGTTTCCAACTGTTGCCAATCTAGGTCATACGTACCTAGCAGCTTCCCCAAAAGACACAGGTTCCACAATGCTTGTACTGGGTCAAGCACTGATAACCTGGGTCCCTTCTTAATAATGGTTTATGGACCTTTCCTCCAGGAATTGTCCAAACCTTTTTTAAACCCAGCTACAATAACAGCCTTTACTACATCCTCCAGTAACAAATTCCACAGTTTGATTACACGTTGAGTGAAAAAATATTTTCTTTTATTAGCCTTAAATAGTTTACCCTGTAGCTTCATTGCATGTCCCCTAGTCTTTCTATATTCTGATAACGTAAACAATCGATCTATGTTTACCCGTTCCACTCCGTTCATTAATTTATAGACTTCTATCATATCTCCCCTCAGCTGTCTCTTTTCCAGGTTAAAGAGCCCTAACCTTTTTAGCCTTTCTTCATAGGAGTATCCTTCCATCCCCTTTACCATTTTGGTGGCTCTTCTCTGAACCTTTTCTAATAATGCTATATCCTTTTTAAGGATATTGTGACCAATAATTTGGATATAGGGACCGATATTTTGGCACTGGATGCAGTGCCAAATTAAAATCTCCCCCAACATGAGTTTCCCCTGCACCGCCCGTTCCAATAATCCTCTCACTTCTTTCTAAAATGGAACTTGCCCCCCATTAGGTGCATACAGATTTACTATCGTTACTTTCTTCCTGCTCAACTCGCCCATGAAAATGAAGACTCTCCCCTCCCAATCCCTAATCACTTCCCCCACCTGAAATGGACAGCGCGGAATGGTTTAATGAAATTAAAGCTGAAGTTCGGGCAGTTAAGATGGAGCTTGGAGAGCTCATCGGGAAAATGAAGGAGGAGTTTGCAGAATTGACGCATCAGGCGGGAGAGCATGACAACAGACTGCAGGACTTGGAGCAGCAACAAGAAGTATTGGAAAACCGGGTAGGAAAAGGAGAGGAGTGGCAGGACAAACTGCAATACAAACTGGAGGACCTCAAAACAGATCCCGGAGAAACAACTTGTGAATCAGAGGCATACAGAGGACTCAGAATTTAAAGACAGTGCAAAAGTTGCAGTAGTTGTTTGTTCGGAAGCCTTGCAAAATGGAGGGGAAGAGGTAGCCCCCTAGAGAAATACTGCTGGACAAAGCACACCGAGCGCTGGGTCAGTCAAGAAGCAATAGACCTAGAGATATTATCATTTGCTTGTAGGATTACAAACTTAAGACGTGCATAGCGGCAAAGATGAGGGGCCTTGGGAATTTCACCTGGCATGGGTACCCGGTCTCCATCTATGATGATCTGTGAGCAGGGACTCTGCAGTAGCATAAAGCACTGAAAGCAATCACTTAAGCTGTCCGGAGCACTGAACTGTGGTATCGCTGGCTGCATCCATTTGGACTTTTGCTCTCCGGGGAGAGAAGACATGGCGAGTGCATACAATGACTGAGGCACTCGGAGCTTTAAAAGATGCTGGTTTCCAGCCGCAAGAGGCAGCAGCCCATCAGGAGTGGGAGACTCGAGAAAGCATCTTGAGGAGACAAAGTTCTGAATTAGACAGCTAAGGAGCAGGCCACATGGGATGAAAATTGAACTGTGAATGGACTGAGGGGATTGATCGAAGTGAAAGAGGACAGCATAGACTGATTGATCGGTAAAGGCTCACCAGACCACATGAGGGAGGAGCTGATCTGGGCAGAGTTAAATGGTTAAGTTGCCAGAAGATTGGGGAGGGTAAAGGACACTCTAATTTATATTTGCTTCTGGAACACGAGAGGGAAGGGAGCGGGGGACAGGAGGAGGGGATGGAGAGGGAGGGGGTAGAGGATGCAAGGAGGGGACCAGGGTCGGAATAAATCAAAGGATAAAGGAAACTGGAATAGGAAGCAGCTAACAGTGACCACGGTGAATTCTAAAGGGCTCCAGACATGGCATAAAAGACACTTATTGGAGAGAGAGGGCAGGTGTCTTAATGCGGATGTCTTATGTGTCCAAGAAATGCATCTGAGGGTGGGGCAGGAGCACCTACTATATTCAAGATATTACCCGGTAGTGATTCTTGCAGGACAAAGAGCAAATCCAAGGAAAGGAGGTGTGGGCATCTTAGTTCATGAGACATGTCAACATGCAATTGTGGGAGAATGTAGGGATAAAGGGGGGCAGTGGGTAGGGGTGCGGCTAAGGGTTATGAAGAGGTTTGGATCATCAGTGTTTACTGCCCAAATGAACATTAGGGGGAGTTATATGAGCAGATGTTAAAGGAGATGGAGGGGGTAGGGGAAGCCCTGATTAACTTGTGAGGGGACAATAATTTGATCAGCAACCCAACTTGGACAACAGCGGGGGACAAGCCAGCGAGGGCTGCTGGAGCAGAAGAGTTTGAAAAAATTTAAGGAATATCTTGGGTTTTTGGACATTTGGAGATGTAGACATTCAGAGTAGCGTAAATATACATTCTACTCCCATGCTTATGGGACATACAGTCGATTGGATATGAATAAGCCTGTTTCAATTTGAATGGAAAAATGGGCACCGTTTGGGAGGGGCTGAAGACTGTCACTAGAGGTCTCCTCATCAATATGGCAGCCCAGGCCAAGAGGGAGAGGAGTAATTCTGAAAAGCAGAAATTTCAGTTAAATTTGAATCTGTTCTATTCAATTTGTTCCATGTAACTGTTCCGCTGTTTTTGTTCTTGTTATTTCCAGTTCTATGTGAAATGTTTGATTGCTCATGTTATTTGTAAACCGCACTGATTCCAAAAAGCGTGGTATTTAAAAGCAAATAAATAAATAAAACAAACTCTTAGAAAAAATTGTGGAGTTAGAGGGGAGGCAACAGAGTGATTGCGATTCATAATTAATAGCTTAGAATTGATTAAACTGCGGGGAGAATTGAGCAGATTGCGGTCTCAAGAAATTGCACACGGGTTAGCCGTGTTGCAGCAAGCACATTTTGAAGGGGGTAATAAGTCTGGTAAGATTCTGGCTAGCCGGCTGAAAAGCCAAAAGCCAGGTGGCCTACACAGGAGGTATTCGGAACCACAAGGGGGGGGGGGTGAAGGTACATTGACTGTCTTAAATTAGTCAGGTATTTAGAGAATATTATAAGAGCCTATATAAAGTGAAATATCAGGGGGAAAAGAGAGGGAGGTCTCATTTTTGAATGACTGTAATCTAAGGAAGCTGGGGCAGAGGAGGAGGAGAGAATAGGATGGGAAATCAGTGAGGAGGAGGTCCAAGCAGCCATTAAGATCCTCAAGTTGGGTAAGACCCTGGGGTTAGATGGCTTCACTGCAAATTTTATCGTTTAATGCAAGACCAAATTACCCTGGTGTTAACTAAAGTCTTCAATGGGGTGCTCCAAGGGGAGGAGATCCTGAAGTTGATGGAAAAAGTGGGTATCACAGTCCTACCTAAACTGGGCAAGGATAACACGGTCTCTGGATCGTATCGGCCAAACTCTCTAATTAACTTCAGTGCTAAAGTACTGGCCAAGGTACTAGTTAATCGCCTCCAAGGGGTAGTACCTAAATTGGCACACAAAGGCCAAACGGGGTTTATGATGGGGCGAGAAGGAGGTGACAACATTCAGAAACTATTAAATATTACTTGGGACCTACAGAGGTCAGGCGAGCAAGCAGTATTAGTTACATTGGAAGCTGAAAAAGCATTTGACCAGGTACAGTGGCAGTTTATGTTCCAGGTTTTAGAATGAATGGGCCTGGGGAAGAATTTTCTAAAATGGATAAAAGCACTGTATGCCCATCCAAGAGTAAATAGAGGTTATTCCGATAGTTTTGCTCTGGGGAGAGGGACATGCCAGGAATACCCACTATCACCACTTCTAGTCGCCTTGGCGATACAGCCCCTCGCAGAGTATATTAGAGAGCAAGAAGACATACAGGGGGTGGAGGTGGCGGGGGGGGGGGAGCAGAGGTTCAAAATCACCCTTTTTGCAGACAATATCATTTTTACCCTACAACAGCCCCTTACCACACTGCCAATATTGGTGACAGCGATGGGTAGATACAGTGAGGTAGTGGGCTATAAATTAAATCAGAGCAAGACTGCAATAATTAATTTACTAAAAGCATTGGAGGACCACCTGTGGGGTATTTCCCCATCAAGTGGGTAAATAAGCACTTCTGATATCTGGGGATACAATTAGGCACCTGGTCAAGAACTTGACCAGCTAACTATAAACTACTGGTGGAAAGCCTCAAACGAGACCTCTTTCTTGGATGGGACCTGACTGGGGTGCATAGCCATAGTCAAAATGAATGTGCTATTGCAAATTTTATTTTCATTTGTGTCCTTGCCCAATGCGGTGCCCTGGGGGGTATTAAAAATGCTTCAAAATATGATAATGCAATATGTATGGAATGGGAAAGTCCCCAAGGTGGCACGGTCCACCATGTATAAGTGGAGGGAAGAAGGGGGGCTGGGAGTACTGTGTATAGCCCCCCTACTATGCCACAGCACAACTACATGCTCTGTTTGCTTGGAAGGATGGAGGAGATGCCCTACAGTGGGTGTGAATGGAAGTGGTCAGCAAGGTACACAGAGTCGATGATTTGGGACCCGACTGAGATATCCAGAGGGGAGGAGGCCGAAAATCCACAATGGAAATTAACCTTTCAAATTTGGAAAAACTGGAGACAGTCCCTTTTGAGGGGGGAAGAAAAGATTCTCAAAATAAACCTTTATTCGGGGGATGGGGACGTTTACGCCAGGCAGAAAAAAAGCCTGAAAGGGCTTGACACATGTAGGTCAAGTGGTGGATCGGGAGAGGGGGGATAGATTAGCAAAGCAAGGAAAACAAGTGGCAAGTACACAAACACAGTGGGAAATAGAGTGTTACTCCAGAAACCCTTGGTCAATCCATACCGGATACAGGAATGGTTATGGAGAGGGGAATGAACTCAAAGGATGAGAGATTGATAGTTCCAGTCCAAGAGAATGGATTACAGATGGAATGGTTTACAGAGGACACTGAAAAAAACAGTAAAACAGACATACATAGATTCTATAGCTGGCTGCAAAGTTCTGATGGAAAAACATTTCTATACAGAAAGGCAGAATAAAGCAGAACATCTCATCCATCTCCTCCCACCATTCCTCATATCAGTGTCATGTAAACACTACAGCATCGTTATACTGGTAAAGTACTGGGAGCATGACCCTAGGAGAATTATGGAGAATGAAGAAGTTCTGATCACCTGGATTACTCCCATTCCAACAGATAAGAAGCTGGATAAAGGAAGCCGGTTCTATAGGTAAATGAGAAGAACACCCCAGAATTGCATTGATTATAGAAGTATCAGCTCCAGGTGACCATTCTCTGAATCACGCTGAGAGGGAGAAGATCTTCAAGTACCAAGAAACGCAGTCAGAGACAAAGAAACTGTGGCAGAAAGAGACTGAACTTTTTCCCATCATGTTAGGTACCACAGGCTTGATTAAGAGGGATTTCTGAGCATACCTTGACAAATTACTACTACTTACTAATCAGTATAGTGCTACAAGGCATATGCAGCTTCGTACATGTAAGACGTGAGACACAGTCACTGCTCATCAGAGCTTACAATCTAATAAGGGCAAAAACATCACAAAACTGGAAACTAGAGTATGGTAAGATACACATAAGTAGTGAACAAGAGAGTGAGGAGCATCAGGATCCAAAAGCAGCCTCAAAGAGTTGGTTTCTTAGCCTGGATTTGAATAGGGCTAGAGAAGGAGCCTGACACACTGACTCAGATAGTTTGTTCCAGGCATATGGAGTAGAAAGGTGGAATGAACAAAGTTTGGAGTTGGCAGTGACAGAGAAGGGATCTGCTAGGGGAACAGAGTTCCTGAGGAGGGGTTTTTAGAATGAGATAAGAGAGGAAAGGTATTGAGGAGCCGCAAAATGAATGCACTTGCAGATCAGCAGGAAAAGTTTGAACTGGATGCAGAAATGGATAGGGAGCCAGTGAAATGTCATTGAGAAGAGGGGTTATACGAGCATAGCAGGCAGAAGATGAGCCATGCAGCTGAGTTCTGAACAGATTGATGATTGAGAGGGAGACCAGTGAGGAGCAGGTTACAATAGTGAAGATGGGAGGTGACTAGAGAGTAGATGAGGATCTTGGTAGTCTGTGTAGAAAGGAAGGGACAAATATTACTGATATTATAGAGCAGGCATGTCCAACTTCGAATAGGTCGTGATCTACTTTTTCCGGCCAAAAGTGCCAGTGATCTACCACCATGAAAATTAAGTTTCAAATTACATTTTAACCCAATAAAGTTGGAGGATTCCCCCCCCCCCATTTTTAATGAACCTTCTGCCATTTACTTGGATGTGATCAGCTGTTAAGCAAATTAAGCAAAAATAAAACAGAGAGACTAAGGGGCATGTTTACTAAAAACCGCTAATTTGCGTGGCGCACAATAGCGCACTAAAAGCAGCACTTAATTGCTCTTAAGCGCCCCGCACACGTGCGACGAACTCCCGCTCAGGTGCGCATCACACTAACGGGCCCCGCACAAGTACGGGCCCGCAAATGTCCGATAGAGGCGTGGAAAGGCCAACGCAGGGCGGAGGAAGGCTCCCAAGGGGCGGAGAGACGGGGTTAATGGGCGGGGAAGGGGAGGGGAGAGGCTCCCCGCACATTATCGGGGCCGAATTTTCAAGGAAAAACTACCGCGAGTGAAACACTCGCGGTAGAGGGCATTTAAAGGGAAGAGAAACCATTTCCGTCAGCAATGTACAGCAAAACCGGGGAAACCTGCAAAACGTGAGCAGTGTGATACATGTGCACAGCACAAAAGTGCAAATAAAAATAGAAAATGACCACATCAAAAATATTAAAAATAATAAGTCAGCTGGGGAACAGTTATAGTAATGGGCAAAAATAAAAAACACACCCAGGAGAGCTCCAAGAAAAAGAAATGAGTTTTGGAAGGGTCTACGGAGCGGAGACCCTTCCAAAAATCATTTCCTTTTTGGGGAGCTTTCCTGGGAGTGTTTTGTATGGTTGCCCATTAATATCACTGTTGCCCAGCTTGGTTATCATTTTTCCCCCTTTTTACACGGTCATTTGCGGGGTGTATGTGCACGTTTGCCTCCAGACAAGGTGAATGAGCCCACAGTAAAAATGTGCAGAGCAGGGTTTAGGATTCTGCCGGCCAGGTTTCCCATCCCCAGGGACTGCACTGTCTCTGTGGCCACAGTGTGGTGCAGCAGACAGAGCCAGTACCTCTAGGACCAGAAGGTCACAGGTTCAAATCCCTGGCTCCTGCCAACCCAGTCCCCATATTTTACCCACCACTGAACAGAGATAGCAAAGACACTCCTTTATTGCAGAGAACAGAAGCATTGTGCCAACACCAGTATTGTACTCAACACCACACACACACCATACCAATGGGCATCACCGACAGCTGAGTCCCCCAAATGCAGTCCTTGAGTGGCACAACTTAATCAGGTCACATGCTTTTCCAAGATAAGGACATGCCAGCATGTTGGCGGAAGGGTACAGGTGGTGGCAGGGGCAGTGGCTGCTAGCCACAGCAGACAGTGGCCTAGCCATTTGCAGGCTGGCACCGTCCACTGCAACAGACAGGCCCTGTCGGATGTACAGTCATGGACGTCCCAGAGAACACAGTCAATCTGTGGCTACACAGTGGGTGCAGTGCACACAGACAGTGGGTGCAAGAACAGAAGGTGCCAGGTTCAAAGCCCAGCTGGGGCTACTGCCAATCCTGTCCACATCTTTTTCCCACAACTAAACAGTGATAGGAAGGACAAACCTTTATTGCTGAGGGCATACGCATTGGTAATACACCTATCTGTTACAACACACACCATGAACAGGGGCATTACCTAGAGCAGAGTCTCCGAAATGCAGTCCTGGAGGACCACACACCATTCAGGTTCCATGTTGCCTCTAATACAAATGCCTGTGCTGCATATCTATGCACCACCCCCATGGCATGTAGATGTAGCTCATGCTTAGTCATGAGGGACAGCAGGAAAACCCGAACAGTGTTAGGCACACCAGGGCTCGGGTTGGGAACCTCTGCTGTAAGCAGCAGCCAACAGGAGCAGACACACCCACAGGCCCCATTGGCCAATGCCTCCTTGAGAGACAGGACATTGGGCCCTGCGTGCATCTTCCAATACTAGCACCTGCATACCTTAGCAATGCCACCCTACACCTGGGTATACGGTACACAGGTCTTAAATGTTTGCTATGAGTACTGGCAGATAGACATTCCTATGTTAAGCACAGTGTGCTCTGTGAGCTCCATCATAAAAATCATTCTGCTGTCTGCGGTGTGTGCGTCAGGTCTGGCCGCTGACAGTGGTCACCACCCTGGGGAGTGACCCCCAACAGTATTACGTACCATATCCATGCCTGTACTATGCCCAGGACTGGTGTGGTGGGCACGGCTGATAAACTCCTCTATAGTAGCACAATGCTGGCATAGGTGTGGGAGTGTGTGTCTGTCTATACCAGAGCTACTCAATTCCAGTCCTGGAGGTCCGCAACCCTGCAGGTTTTTGGGATATCCCTAATGATATGCATGAGATATATATGCATTAGAGATAGCCTGCCAACCTGACTGCTTTTTGGCCCTCCAGGGCTGGATTTGGAGACCCCTGCCTTACACCTCTGTCATTTAAGATTGTAAGTGGGCAAGGTGCAGATGTCCAAGACATCAAAAAGGTTAGAATTTGTCACATTCCTCCTTGCTTCTCACCACCACCAAAATATTGTCTATTAGACAACTTTTTGGTGGTGTTGAGAATCTAGGAGGAATGTGACACATTCTATCTACCCTTTTGATGTCTAGAACATCTGTACCTTGCCCACTCACAATCTTAAATGACAGAGGTGTAAGGCAGGAGTCTCCAAATCCAGCCCTGGAGGGCCACAAACCAGTCAGGTTGGCAGGCTATCTCTAATGCATATATATCTCATGCATATCATTAGGGATATCCCAAAAACCTGCAGGGTTGCGGACCTCCAGGACTGGAATTGAGTAGCTCTGGTATAGACAGACACACACTCCCACACCTATGCCAGCATTGTGCTACTATAGAGGAGTTTATCAGCCGTGCCCACCACACCAGTCCTGGGTATAGGTGCAGATGTCCTAGACATCGAAAGGGTATATAGAATGTGACACATTTCTCCTCGATTCTCACCACCACCAAAAAGTTGTCTAATAGACAATATTTTGGTGGTGGTGAGAAGTGAGGAGGAATGTGACACATTCCATATACCTTTTTGATGTCTTGGACATCTGCACCTTGCCCACTCACAATCTTAGATGACAGAGGTGTTAGGCAGGGGTCTCCAAATCCAGCCCTGGAGGGCCACAAACCAGTCAGGTTGGCAGGATATCTCTAATGCATATATATCTCATGCATAGTCATTAGGGATATCCCGAAAACCTGACTGGCCGGTGTGCCCCATAGGACTGGGTTGGGAAACACTGGTCTATACAGTGTGTGTTGGCTGCAAACACCTTCCACAGCCCACACTGCCAGCACTGTTGCCATCATTGGCCTGCCAATGTGCATAATGAGCAGCAAGGTACCATGGGTATAACTCAGACAGGGTGGGATGGCCAGGAGGCATCTGCACAGGGCATAGGGCACTGCCTGGGACATTGCTGTGGCCGGCCACCACCTACACAGACAGGGTGACCTCTGTCTGTCCTGCTGTGGGATCACTCTCACCCTGACTGTGCAGTGACCACAGCATGTCTAGGCCTCCTGATAGTGCTATCTAGTATTCTGCTCATGTGATATATATGGGCTTCCTTTTGGGGCCCAGGCACTGATTTATCTGTTGGTGTGCATGGCCATCCCAGTTCTGGGTGCATGCATTTCCACCAGGACAAGCTAGCAGGCTGTTTTCAGCTGGTGTGTGCCTTGATGGAGTGCCTTGCAGTGGCTGAAGGCTTGCTGCAGGAGAATAGCAGTAGTGGTGGGGTGCAGCTTAGCATATCCAGGCCTAATGTCTGTCTGATATTGTGTTATGGATGTGTACAGAGCTGCTCTGTAGGGTGTCGGTTCCCCAGTAGGACTGGGGTTGATGGTCCACTCTACTGCCACCATTGCAGGGAGGTAGAAGGTGGATCTGTTGATAGGTGACTGTTTTCCCACCTTGGGGGGGGGGGTGGTACATAGCCCACCTAGGCATCCATAGGGGGTTCCCCTGACTGAGACAGAAGAGATATCCAAGGGGTTTCTGCAGAAACTACCTATCTCACAGATTAATACTGCTTTGGAGCTCTGGCATGGCCTCTTTCAGCCATGGAGGGTGTTGGGGACCTGGTCCTGGGCGCCTCTTCCCACCCTCAGGGTGAGCACAGTACCCGCACAATGTGACGGTGTGTAGCTACTCTGTGCCACTAAAACACCCGGTCAGAACCCCCTTACCAGGCCGAGGTGCTGTGTGGGTGCACACGGCCACTTCCCCCTAACAGGCCGGGGAGCTGGTGGGGTGCATTCCCCATCTTGTGTTCATCTGTGGACAGCTGATTTGCATGTGCAGTGCATCATGGGTACGGGTGGCCTAACCCTATCCTGGTTAGCACAGCAGACTGTCTGTGTGGTGACGTGAAGGCTCTCTGCAGCCAGCCATGGGCTTGCTGGTAGCTGTAGCCCAATGGTTGCTTCACTGCCTGTGAAGCTAGAAGTCTTGGGTTCAAACACACAGTGGGGTTATTTGATAGGGTTGTCCATGTTTTTGTTTTATTTAATGTACATATGTTGATGCCAGCATAAACACCCTCAGCGTACTGTACCCATAGGGTGCCTCTGAGGGTGCTTTATAGGGCGCCCTATAGGGCACCTTATGGTTGCCGTCCATATAAGGTGCACTATACATTATCCTGTGACGCAACATATATGGTGCCCTATAGGGGACATTCTAGGATGCCTTGGCGGACAGTCAGCTTTAACATGTGCCTTATGGGCCGCCCTATGTTAACACGCTTTGAGTGTGCGTTTGCTAGTACTGATAACTAAAATAAAACTAATATGCCTCCTACAGCACTCATCCCCATAAAATGTAATGCGTCAGCCAGCCTTATTCATTGGGCACTGTGAGGGATTGAACCCCTGATCACTGCACCATTGGTCAGTGTCTGAACCATTGTGCTGTGGCTCTGTTCCTGGGCTTGCACATCAGCGCGCTGCCTTATGCTGCTCATTATTACATTGACTCCTAAAACATTAGCGTGCCGCCTTCTGCCGCCCAAAGTTAACAGTGCGCCGCTTTCTGCCGCCCAAAATTAACAGTGTGCCGCCTTCTGCCGCCCAAAATTAATATGCCTTCTACAGCACTTTAACCCATTAATGTTATTGCCTCAGACAACATTTTTTGTTGTGCATAATGGGGGTTTGAACCCATGGCACCTGCACCATTGGTCAGTGTCTTCACTGTTGTACTATGGCTCTGTTCTTTTCTGTGCCCAGCAGCACGCCACTTAGCCTTCCCGCGTGCTAATGTGGACCCCGCACATTAGCTTGACGCGCACAAGTACGGTCACTTTCTCCCGGTTTTTTCTTTTTTTAGCCTGAACCGCCCATTCCTTATATGGCACAGGCACACTACCACGTCCCCGCACAATTTCGGAGTTTAGTAAACATACCCCTAAGTGGTATGTTTACTAAAACCCCGGTAAAGTGCGGGCTGCGGTAGAGTGCGGATGCCATATAAGGAGTGGGCGTTCTGTCCTGAAAAAGAAAAGCCGTAATTTAAATATGCACTAAGGTGTGCGGCGCCCTTGTGCGCCCCGCACCTTAGTGCATCAGATGGCTGCGCGGGAGGCATATGTGGCACGCTGATGGGCAAGTAGAAGAGCAGAGCCACAGCCCAATGGTTAAGGCACCTGCCAATAGTGCAGGGATTGGAGGTTCAATCCCCCACAGAGCCCAATAAAGATGGCTGGATGATGCATTAATTTAGGAGGGAGAGAAATACTGGGCTGCATAAAGCAGCACACTGATGTTTTAGGCGGCGCACTGATGTTTTTGGCGGCATATTAATACTGGGCGGCATTAGGCGCTGATGTTGCTGCGGCAATTTAATACTGGGAGGTATAAGTGGAGCGCTGATGTGCAAACAGAAAAGCAGAGCCACAGCACAATGGTGAAAGCACCTACCAATGGTGCAGGAATCAGGGGTTTGATCCCCCACTGTGCTCAATGAAAATGGCTGGCTGAGGTGATATTTTAGGAGGCATACAAAAAATGGGCGGCATAAGGCGGCATGCAGATGGCCATAAGGCGGGGCGCTATTGATTTAGTAGGCTGTTTAATTATTGGGAGGCATAAAGCGGCGCAAATGTGCAAGCACAGGAACAGAGCCACAGCACAATGGTTAAGACACTGACCAATGATGCAGGGATCAGGGGTTTGGCCCCCACAGTGCCCAATGAACAAGGCTGGCTGAGGCATTGTGTATTATGGGGAAGAGTGCTTTAGGGGGCATTTTATTTTTACTTTAATTATCATTACTAGCAAACGCACCCTTAAAGCGTATTAACATAAGGCGCCATATAAGGCACATTTTCAAGTGCACTGTCCGCCAAGGCACCCTAGAATGTTGCTTATAGGGCGCTGTAAAGGTTGCCGTATGAGGTACCGCAAGGTCAGAGTACTGTTTCTGGTGGCAGCACTGTGCATTGTAAGGAATGAAAAGCATAAGTAGGTGCGCTGACATACAAGGAGGAGCAGCAGTGGAGCACAATGGTTAAGGCAGTGACTGCTGATACAGGGGTCATGAGTTTGCTCCCCAGGGTGCCTAATACGTAAGGCTATCTGTGGCATCAGCTTTGTAATGTACATATTTTTTCCTGCAGCACCGTATGTTTTATGTAATAATTGCTGCCAGCAAACATGCCCTCACGTGCCGTAATGGAAGGTGCCGTATAAGGCACCCTATACGTCACACCATAGGGCACATTATAAAGTGCACTGTCCACCACGGCACCCTAATATGTCCCCTATAGGGCACCCTATAAGTTGCATCACAGGATAATGTATAGTGCACCTTATATGGATGGGAACCATACGGTGCCCTATAGGGTGCCCTATAAAGCGCCCTCAGAGGCACCCTATGGGTATAGTACGCTGAGGGCGTTTTTGTGGGCATCAAAATATGTACATTAAATAAAAACAATGCTTTGGACAACCCTATCAAATAACCGCACTGTGGGTTTGAACTCCTCCTCCTCCTTTCTCATTCTCTGTGGATAACTCTGTACTCCTTCCTGTTTCCTTGGCCCGCAATCTGGGGGTCGTCTTTGACTCCTCTCTCTCTTTCTCCACACATATCCAGCTCGTAGCTAAGACCTGCAGTTTCTTTCTCTATAACAGTAGCAAAATCCGCCCTTTCCTTTCTGAACACAGTACTAAAGTGCTTATCCACTCCTTAATCTCCAACTCCTGGACTAATATCAACCCCCCACCTTTTCTCCCTCATGTACATAACATTGTAAAGTAGCTCATGCTGTAAATAGCCCACCACGAATCAACGCCAACTTACACACACACTCATTCGTTGTATAACACTGCATGATCACACAAATGTCAATATATTCGATTGGTTGCTGTGTACACCGCTTTGATTAAAGGAGAAGGCGGGATATAAATACTTTTAAATAAATAAATAAATAAATGACCTCTGGTTTCACAGGCAGTGAAGTAAGCATTGGGCTACAGCTGCTAGCAAGCCCCTGGCTGGCTGCAGAGAGCCTGCATGTCACCACACAGACAGTCTGCTGTGGTCACCAGGATAGGGTTAGCACACCCATACCCATGATGCACTGCACATGCAAATCAGCTGTCCACAGATGAACACAAGATGGAGAATGCACCCCCACAGCACTTCGGCCTGGTAGGAGCAAGTGACCGGGTGCACCCACACAGCACCTCGGCCTGGTAGGGGGTACTGACCGGGTGATTTACTGGCACAGAGTAGCTACACACCGTCACATTGTGCGGGTACTGTGTTCACCCTAAGTGTGCGATGAGGTGCCCAGCACCAGGTCCACAACACCTTCCATGGTTGATGGAGGTCCAAAGCAGTTTTAATGTGTAAGATACATAGTTTCTGCATGTCTCAGTCAGGTGTAGTCCCCATGGTGGGCCATGCACCACCACCACCCCCACCCCCCCCCGAGCAGCAACCATGGTCTCCCATCAATAGATCCACATTCTATCTCCCTGCAAAGGTGGCAGTAGAGGGGAACATCAACCCCAGTCCTGCTGAAGAACAGACACCCTACAGGGCAGTCAATGCAGCTATATACATATCCATGACACAATAGCAGATAGACATTATACCAGGATATGGTAACCTGCACCCCACCACTATCTGATATTCTCCTGCAGCAAGCCATCAGCCCCTGCACGCCACACACCAGCTACAAACAGTCTGCTACTTAGTCCATAGTGCATGTTCCCAGTGGAGATGCATGCACAGCAAGCAGATCAATCAGTGACTGAGCCCCAAAAGGAATCCCATATCTATCACATGAGAGAAATACCATATAGTACTATGGGGGTGGCTAGCCATGCTGTGGTCACTGCACAGTCAGGGTGAGAGTGATCTCTCAGCAGGACATACTGAGGTCACCCTGTCTGTGTAGGTGGTGGCCGGGCACTACAATGTCCCAGTCAGTGCCCTATGCCCTGTGCAGATGCACCCTTGCCAGGCCACCCTGTCCGTCCTATACCCATGGTACCTTGCTCCTCATTATGCACATTGGCAGCCCAATACTGGCAAAATAGCTGGCAGTGTGGGCTGTGGAAGGGGTTTGCAGCCACCACACACTGGATAGACAGACAGCCACCGCCACACCTATGCCAGCAGTGTGCCACTATAGAGGAGTTCAGCAGCCATACCCACACACCAGTCCTGGGCACAGTACATGCATGGATATGGTACGCAATACTGTTGGGGATCACACCCCAGGGTGGTAAACACTGTCAGAGACCAGACCTGCAGCACACACCACAGACATCTGAAGGATTGTTAAGGTGGAGCTCAATGAGCAAAATGTGCTTTACCTAGGAATTGCTATCTGCAAGCTATCATAGGATACGTTTGATAGCTGTGTACCGTATACCCAGGTGTAGGGTGGCATTGCTAAGGTATGCAACTGCTGGTATTGGAAGATACAGGCAGGGCCCAATGTCCTGCCTCTCCAGGAGGCCTTGGCCAATGGGGCCTGTGGGGGTGTGTCTTGCCCTGTTGGCTGCTGCTTTACGGCAGGGTTTCCCAACTCCAGTCCTGGTGTTCCAAACACTGTTTGGGTTTTCATGCTGTCCCTCATAAATATGCATGAGCTACATCTGCATACAGGGCCGGATTTACCTATACGCCATGTACGCCATGGCGTAGGGCCCACAGCTGGCAGGGGCCCACAAAAAAAGAAGAAGTTAATTTTTTTTAAATAAAATAAAAAAAAAAAGCTGCTGGCTGCCGCCGCGGGGCCCCCGCGGCGGCCGCGGCAGCACCGACGGACCCGGGGGGCCCCTCTACAAGCTAAATCCGTCGGGTTCGGGTCGGGTCGGGTCATTCCTTCCTCCCTCCTCCCTCCGTGCAGGCTGTTCCTTCCTCCAACTCTCCCTCCGTGCAGGCTGTTCCTTCCTCCAACTCTCCCTCCGTGCAGGCTGTTCCTTCCTCCCTCTCTCCCTCCATGCAGGCTGAATCTGTTAAGCCAGGCAGGGGCTGATGGGAAATTTCCCATCAGCCCCTGTGGGCTTAACCAGAGGCGCGACGGAGACACTCTCCCTTCGCGCCTCTCACAAGCGTGCACGGAGGGAGGGAGGAAGGAACGACCCGACCCGACCCAAACGGATTTATCTTGTAGAGGGGGCCCCCGCGGGTCAGTCGGTGCTGCCTGCGGCAGCAGAGGGGGCCCCGCGGCGGCAGCCCAGAAGTTTTTTTTAAATTACATTTTACTTTAGGCCGACGGGGGGTGGGGGGGTAGGACTGGTAATGGGCTATTGGGGGGGGGGGGGGGGGCTGGGGCGGGGACTGGAAATGTGCGGGTGGGGGTTAAGGCTAGAGGTGGGTTGATGGGTTTAAGACTGGTAATGGACTGTGGGCTGTTGGGGGGGCTTAGAACTGGCAATGGGCTTTGGGGGGGGCTTAAGACTGGTAATGGGCTGTGGGCTGATGGGGGGCTGTCTGGTATGGGCTATGGGGGGCCTAGGACTGGAAAGGGGCTGGGGGGTTAAGACTGGAGGTGGGCTGATGGGGTTAGACTGGTAATGGGCTTTGGGGGGGGTTAAGACTGGTAATGGGCTGTGGGCTGATGGGGGCTGTCTGGTAATGGACTATGGGGGGGCCTAGGACTGGAAAGGGGCTGGGGGGTTAAGACTGGAGGTGGGCTGATGGGGTTAGGGACTGGTAATAGGCTTTGGGGGGGGGGGGGGGTTAAGACTGGTAATGGGCTTTGGGGGGGTTAAGACTGGTAATGGGCCTGTGGGCTGAATGGGGCTGTCTGGTAAGGGCTATGGGGGGCTGGGACTGGAAATGGGCTGGGGGGGTTACGACTGGAGGTGGGCTGATGGGGTTAGGACTGGTAATGGGCTGTGGGCTAGGGGGGGCTGACTGGAAATGGGTTGATGGGGTTAGGACTGGAAGTGGGCTGATGTGGGGGTTAGGACTGGTAATGGGTTTATAGGGGGGGGCTTAAACTGAAAATGGGTTGATGGGGGATTAGGACTGTAAAGTGGGTTGTTGGGGGTGCTAGGAATGGTATTGGGTTGGGGTTGCTAGGACTGGAAATGGGCTGATGGGTGGCGTAGGACTGGAAATGGGCTGATGCAGGGACTAGAAGGGAATGGATGCTGGGTGAGGCTGGAACTAGAAGGGAGCTGATGTTGGGGGAGGATTAGAATGGGATGGGGCTGGAAGAGTAAAATGGAGAAGGGAAAAATATTTTGTGTGGGAGGGATAAAAAATCTACAATTGCCGGGTATTGGGAGAGTAAGTGGGGATGAGGATGGAGGGTGTAAAATTGAGTGGATGAAATAGGAATGAGGAAAGAGCAAAAGGAGAAAGATTAGTATGTTAAAGCAGATGTAGAGAGAGAATGGAAAAAATCTAGAAGAGAGAAGAAAGGACAAATGGACAGCAGACGATGGAGAGTTAGCAGAAGAAAGGACGAAGAAACCAGAAGAAAGTGGTTGGAGCAATTGCAGCTGAAAAAAATGCACAAAAGGTAGAAAAATATCTCTTTATTTTGAATTTAATTAATTGGAATATGTCAGCTCTGGTAAATGTGCCTCATTAACGTCTGCGCTTTGTTTAGTACAAGAGCAAATTAATGTATAGTTTTATTTCTACAGTGTTGTACTTTCCAAGTTTGCTTTTTGGGATTCCCAGTTTAATTATTGTCTTCCTGTTTCTAAATTATGATTACTTGTTTGATGGTCTATGTTCTGCATGTGTAACTGAGCTGAGGTGTTCTGTTTTATATAACTTCCTATTTGACATTGCCACTTGTTCTCTTTCCCCAGTAGGTCATGTATTGTTTGTTCTCTGAAATGTATTGGTTTAATATTGCAGTGTTGCCTTTGATTGGTAGGGTATGGTGCTTTGTGAGTCCTGGTAGTGCTGTTAGGATACGGCGGGTTTTACTATGGGTTCTAAATGGGCAGTGTTTGTAGTAGTTCCTAATGTGTCTGGCAGTTGGCACTGGATTATAGTAATGTAGAAATCTTTTAGTCTTTCTTTATCCATACACGCATTAAGAGGCACGTTTACTAAAAGTTAGTATATGGTAACATTATGCAAATATTTATGCAAATGAGGCCCCTTATGCAAATGAGGCCCCGCACCCCCCTTGGGCCGCCCCTGCTGGGGGCCCACAATTTTTGTTGGCGTAGGGCCTCACTCAAGGTAAATCCGGCCCTGTCTGCATACCATGGGGGTGGTGCATAGATATGCAGCACAGGCATCATTATTAGAGGCAGCATGGAACCTGAATGGTGTGGGGCCCTCCAGGACTGCATTTGGGGGACTCTGCTCTAGGTAATGCGGCTGTTCATGGTGTCTGTGATTGGTGCGGTAAAGTATAGGCGTATTAACCATGCATATGTTCTCAGCTATACAGTTTTGTCCTTACTATCACGGTTTAGTTGTGGGAAAAATACGTGGACAGGATTGACAGTAGCCCCAGCTGGGCTTTGAACTTGTGCTCTTCTGTTCTTGTACACACTGTCTGTGTGCACTGCACCACTGTGTTGCCACAGATGTGCTGCATTCCCTAGGGAGGCCATGACTGTATATCCAACAGAGCCTGTCTGTTGCCGTGGACGGTGCCAGCCTGCACAGGCATAGGCCACTGTGTGCTGTGGCTTGCAGCTACTGGCCCCTCCACCACCTGCACCCTTCCGCCAACATGCAGACATGTTCTTATCTTGGAAAAAGCATATGACCGGATTGAGTTGTGGCACTCCTGGATTGAATTTGGGGGACTCGGCTGTAGGTAATGGCATTTGGTATGGTTTGTGTAAAATATGTGTGTTTGCGCCATGCTTATGTGCTCTGCAATACAGGGGTGTCCTGACTGTCACTGTTTGGTGGTGGGTAGAACTATGGGGACTGGGTTGTCAGGAGCCCCAGCTGGGATTTGAACCTGTGACTCTCTGGTCCTACAGGCACTGGCTGTGTTTGCTACACCACACTGTGGCCACAGAGAGAGTGCTGTCCCTGGAGATAGATAACCTGACCGAACGGCTCCGAAAACCTTCTCTGCACAGTTTTACTGTGGGCTCATTCACCTTGTATGGTGAAAAAAGGGCAAATAACCCTCAAATATGACCTCAAAAAAAGGGGAAAAAACACATAACCAAGCTGGTCAACAGTGCTATCAATGGGCAACATTAAAAACACTCCCAGGTAGGCTCCAAAAAAAGAAATGATTTTTGGAAGGGTCTACGCTCCGTAGACCCTTCCATAAATCATTCCTTTTTTTTGTTTCACTCGCGGTAGTTTTTACTTGCAAAATCGGCCCCGCTCCTGTGCGGGGAGCCTCTCCCCTCCCACTCTCCACCCATTGACCCCGTCCCTCCGCCCCTCGGGGGCCTTCCTCTGCCCTCCGTAGGCCTTTCCCTGCCTCTATCGCACATCAGCGCCCCACACACGTGCGCGTTTTCGTCGCACATGTGCGGGGCCCGTTAATGTGATGCGCATGCGTGCGGGGTGCTTAAGAGCACTTAAGTGCATCATTTTAGCACGCTCAAGTACGCCCCGCACAAGTGCGCGGTTTAGTAAACATACCCCTAAGATCCGGTAAGAACTGCGATGGGAAATGGAAAGTAAATTTTTTCTTAAAGTTTTATTGAGTAATGACTTTCTTTAACTATCTTAGTAATTTTCTTTAACTTTTATTGAGTAATTTGTGTTAAATTTAGGTTGAGTATTGATCCAGGCTGATCTTGCACAATCTTTAATATTTTGCTCTTGCTCCTTAGTGAGATGTCTGAGCCTGCATTTCATCCACCAGCTTTTTGAAGTTGGGTGAATATTTCTTGAGGGCCAGTCTCAGGGAATCCTGGAGATGTTCATCTGTTATGTTGGAACGTTGTGTAATCTTTGTCATTTTCAGATGGGAAAACACAGATTCACACAAATAAGTTGAACCGAAAAAGGAGTGTACAGCTTCACTGCATCTTCTCAAGTTGGGAAATTTGTCTCTAGGCACAAGCTTCCAAAACGATTCTTGCTCAGCACGGGTCTTGAGAAAAATGTCATTTTTAAGGGTTAATATTTCATTTTCAAGAGATAACTTGTTCAATGAGTAATTTTTACTGATAGCAGCTGCAGTTTCTTTAATGTCCACATCTACTTTGAATGGGTATGACAAGTACTCCATAACTGTTCCAATTTTTTGGAAGTCACAGAATCTATTTTTGAATTCCTGGATAACAGAACAGATTTCTGTCACATACTTCTCGTTCTGAAAAACAAAATTTGGATATTGTCCCAGATGGTCCTACATATTAGGAAAATGATCAGAAGTGTTGTTTGCAAGGTCATTCATCATCAGCTTAAATGTGCCCTTGTAGGATAAAACTGTACTCATCATCTCGCCAATGCATTCGTTTTTACTTTGTAGTTCAAGGTTCATATAACTTAGGGGCATGTTTACTAAAAACCGCTAATTAGCGCGCCGCAAAATAGCACACTAAAAGCGGTACTTAAGAGCGCTTAAACGCCCCGCAAACGTTAATGGGTTAATGGGCGGGGAAGGGGAGGGGAGAGGCGCCCCGCACATTATCGGGAGCTTTAGGGGTGCATTTCCCATCCTGTGTTCAATCGTGGACAGCTGATTTGCATGTGCAGTGCATCATGGATACGGGTGGTTCACAACAGCAGACAGTCAGTGAGGTGACGTACAGGCTATCTGCAGCCAGCCAGGGGTTGCTTACAGCTATAGAGCTGTAGCCCAATGGTTACGTCACTGCCTGTGCAGCCAGATGTCATGGATTCAAACCCACAGTGGAGTTATGTGATATGGGTGTCCACAGATTTATTTTAATTTACTGTACATATGTTGCTGCCAGCAATACCACCCTCAGCGTACTGAACCCATAAGGTGCCTCTGAGGGTGCTTTATGGGGCGCCCTATAGGGCACGTTATGGTTGCCAGCCATATAGGGTGCACTATACATTATCCTGTGTCGCAACATACATGCTGATAGGGGACATTCTAGGGTGCCTTGGCGGACGGTGCACTGTAACATGTGCCTTATGGGCCGCCTTATATTAATATGCTGTGAGAGTGCGTTTGCTAGTAGTTATCATAAAATAAAATTAGAAAGCCTCCTACAGCACTCCACAACATATAACATACTGCCTCAGCTAGCCTTTTTCACTGGGCATTGTGAGGGATCAAACCCCTGATCCCTGCACCATTGGTTAGTGTCTTAACCATTGTGCTGTGGCTGTGTTCCTTTGCTTTGGCATCAGCGCGCCGCCTTATGCCCATCAGCGCGCCACCTCCTGCTGCCCACAATTAGTGCGCCGCCTTGTGCCGCCCAAAATGAACAGTGCGCCGCCTTGTGCCGCCCAAAAAGAACAGTGCGCCGCCTTGTGCCGCCCAGATAGTACAGTGCGCCGCCTTATGCCATACAAAACGAACAGTGTGCCGCCTTATGCCGTCCAAAAGTACATAAGAACATAAGAACATAAGATATGCCATACTGGGTCAGACCAAGGTCCATCAAGCCCAGTATTCTGTTTCCAACAGTGGCCAATCTAGGTCATACGTACCTAGCAGTTTCCCCAAGGGACACAGGTTCCACAATGCTTGTATTGGTTCAAGCATTGATATCCTGGGTCCCTTCTTAATAATGGTTATGGACCTTTCCTCCAGGAACTTGTCCAAACCTTTTTTAAACCCAGCTACACTAACAGCCTTTACTACATCCTCCGGTAACAAATTCCAGAGTTTGATTACACGTTGAGTGAAAAAATATTTTCTTTTATTAGTCTTAAATAGTTTACCCTGTAGCTTCATTGCATGTCCCCTAGTCTTTCTATATTCTGATAAGGTAAACAATCGATCTACGTTTACCCGTTCCACTCCGTTCATTAATTTATAGACTTCTATCATATCTCCCCTCAGCCGTCTCTTTTCCAGGTTAAAGAGCCCCAACCTTTTTAGCCTTTCTTCATAGGAGTAGCCTTCCATCCCCTTTACCATTTTGGTGGCTCTTCTCTGAACCTTTTCTAAAATTGCTATATCCTTTTTAAGATATGGCGACCATAAGTACTTTGCCTCCTGAACCACTTTTACACATTCAAGGTGTTGCCTCAGCTGGCCTTTTTATTGCACACAATGGGGGATTGAACCTGTGGCCCCTGCACCATTGGTTAGTGTGTTCACCGTTGTGCTACAGCTCTGTTCTGATATGTGCTCAGCAGCGCCCCACTTAGCCTTCCCACGCGCTAATGTGGGCCCCGCAAATTAGCGCGACGCGCACACGTACGGTAGGGGGTTTTTCTTCTTTCTGCCTGAACCGCCCACTCCTTATATGGCACACGCACACTACCGCGGCCCCGCACGTTAGGAATGTTTAGTAAACATGCCCCTTAGTTTGCCTGTAAAGTCAGCGAGAAATGCCAGATCACATAACCACTCCTCATCTTCCAACTCTGCTTGGTCATCTCCCCTCTCCTTCAAAAAACTTCTTATTTCATTCAGCAAATCACGAAATCTTTGCAGAAATTTGTGCCTACTTAGCCACCTTACATCTGTGTGCAAAATGATTTCCGCTGCCCCTTCATCAAGAGTAAGATTGAAAAGCCATCTTTGAAGTGATCTTCCACGAACTGAATTTACAATGTTGAAAGTGATGTCCATGACAGTCTTTGTATTGAGTCTCTTGCTTGCCAATAATGCAGTGGTAAGAAAGGAAATCTGGGAAGTTGTCATGCTGTCTACAGAGGGCTATGAAACCGTTAACCTCACCTGCCATTGCTCTTGCTCCATCAGTAGTGATGGAAACAATTCTATGCAATGGAAGATTACACTTTGTCACAAAAGAATGGAAAGAACTGAATATTTCCTGACCTGTAGTTCTCCCTTTTAAAGAAATCATTCCAAGTAGTTCTTCTTTAACACTGAAGTCTTCAAAAGCCATCCTGATAAAGACTAGTAACTGGGCTATGTCTCTTATGCCTGTAGATTCATCCAGTTGGAGTGAGAAAGCAACACAATTTGAAACATCTTCCAACAATTGTTCAGTTGTATCTCCACACATCTTTTCTATTTACTGCACGACGGTGGTTCTTGAGAATTGTACATCTTGAATAGCAGCTATGATATCTTTCTTATTTTTAAATCTTTCAAAAAGATTGTCAGCTGCTTCAAGAAAACAATCTTTTACAAATTCCCCTTCAGTGAAAGGTTTGCATTTCTTTGTGATCAGGCTGCTGACCTTGAAGGATGTGATGGTTGCATTGACCGAATGTGACCTTGGCTTCGCCATCAACTGTTGCTGAGTAGCCAATTTCGATTTAACATAGTAACATAGTAAATGATGGCAGATAAAGACCAGTATGGTCCATCTAGTCTGCTCAGTAAGATGGCTGGAGAAAGATGGCAGGAGTAGGTGCCACTCCGTGCAGGCCACCCCTCCCCATGTCTTTGTTTAGGGGTGACCCCACTGCTCCATGCAGGACACCCCTATTTGTTGAGAAGTTAGATGGTTCAGTTTATTTTGATTTTATTCTGTTGCTATAAATGGATCCATTGTGTCTGTCCCATGCCATTTTGAATTCTGCCACTGTATTTGCCCCACCACCTCCATTGGGAGGGCATTCCAAGCATCCACCACCCTCTCAGTGAAAAAGTATTTCCTGATATTGCCTTTCAATTTACCCCCTTGCAGCTTCATGTTATGCCCTCTAGTAGGAAGAGGTTTGTTTGTTCATTATTTCTCTAAGTATTTAAGGGTCTGAATCATATCTCCCCTATCCCTCCTCTCCTCCAAAGTGTACATATTTAGGTCTTCAAGTCTCTTCTCATAAGGCTTCTGACGCAGGCTCTAAATCATTTTGGTCGCCTTCCTCTGAACGGTTTCCATTCTTTTTACATCCTTTGCAAGATACGGTCTCCAAAACTGAACACAGTATTCCAAGTGAGGCCTCACCAGTGACTTATACAGTGGCATTAGAACCTCTTTCTTTCTGCTGGTAATTCCTCTTCTTATGCAGCCCAATAACCTCCTGGCTTTTGCCACCGCATTGTCGCACTGTTTTGCCACCTTGAGATCTACAGAAATAATCACACCAAGGTCTTTCTCCTGATCCGTGCACACCAACTTCTCACCCCCCTATCGCGTACATTTCCCTTGGGTTTCTGCTACGCAAGTGCATGACTCTGCACTTCTTTGCATTAAATCTTAAGTGCAGAGTCATGCACTTGGGTAGCAGAAACCCAAGGGAAATGTACATGATAGGGGGCGAGAGGTTGGTGTGCATGGATCAGGAGGAAGTTCTTTGAGCTTCAGTTTATGAATTTCACTTTTGGGTGGAAAATCAGCGTCAAATTTATTGCTATGCAGAGCCTTAAAATGATGTTCCAAATTACCCTTTTTGAGCAAGAATACTGGGGTGTTACAAATTAGACAACAACACTTGTCTTTCACCATGATGAAGAAGTAGTCCATTTCCCATTCATCGTGAAAGTGGTAGGTTTTGCTCTTCTTTGGAACACTCATCTTTGTTATACTGGGGTGGCTGGATGTAAGAAGGCCAAATCTGCTAAGTTAGTATAAACACTGGCTGAATCTGGTCCAAAACTGTCACTGTTCCAAAGTATTAAAGTTCAACAGGAAGTGAAGACCTCTGGATGATGTGCAATACAAGGACTGGAGATGCCAAAACCACACATGCAGTTCTAAAAGTAAAAATAATTCATCATACTGGCACCAATAATCAAATACCACCAAACAATCATCAAAAAACCTCAAACACTGGTCCAGCAAACCAGATAAAATCAAATACCGCCAAACAAGTTCAAGTACCACCACACGCGTTTTAATAAATTCTGCACACAGTGTAGAATCAATGCAAAGGCAAGGCAAAATAAAATTGCAGTATAGAAACAACGCAAAGGCTAGGCAAAATAAAATTGCAGAGGCAAGCAAAAGTCACAGTGGTTTGAACCAATTTGAAGGCAAGGAGCCAAGTGGAACTGGCGATCTACCTCTGACCCCTCTGCGATCTACAGCTAGATTGCGATCTACCTGTTGAACATGCCTGTTTTAGAGGAAGAAGCGACAGGTTTTAGCTATCTGATTGGACGTGTGCAGAGAAAGAGAAAGTAGAGTCAAAGATGACCCCAAGGTTACAAGCTAAGGGAACAGGGAGGAGTGTGGTATTATTCACAGAACCAGGACAGGGAGGAAGGGGGGAGGTGAGTTTGGGGGGGGAGGGAAGGATAAGGAGCTCAGATTTGGCCATGTTCAATTTCAGATGGCAGTGAGACATCCAGGCAGCAGTGTCAGATAAGCAGGCAGAGATCCGGGCCTGGATCCCCTGGAAGGATTTCAGGTGTAGAGAGCAATTACCCATACATGTTCCATCTTAAGAACTCCAGAAGGAAGCTGTCTTTGGACGATGCAAGTACTACACCGAGCATTAGCAGTAAATTTAATAGACTGAGCTAATACTCCACATATCTTGGCTTAGGAATGAGGTTCATGACTGCCTTGGTATGCAGAAAACTATCCCATTTGGAGATATTGCCCCAAGGGGAGCCAGTGTATAACTGAAGGGAGTCCATATCTCTTACCAAATCTGGTTGAGTACCTTCCCATGATGACTTCAGGAGCGAATGTGATGGGGGATGTCCTGTAGTTCTAATCCATTTTGCCCAGAGATGAGGAGTCAGTGTCTTCTTCCATTGCTGCAGAAAGAAACAGTAGTAGTTTGAAGATTACATTAAGCTCCTGCATTACTGGACGTGGATCCCTGCTAACTGTGGATTGAGTCAGAATTTAGAATGGGCACCCTATAGATTGCCTGGGATGCTGGTTAACCAGCAATGTGTCTGATCTCTGGTACAGCTATTGGACAAGGAAAACTTGTTCAGTAACCTACTCTATTGGAACAGAGAACAAAGAGGCTAATGAAAAAATTAAGAGGGCAAATTACAGTTATATCGACTTTTGAAGTTTAAAAGGCAATAAGGTTCTGCTATTTTGAGAACACAGGTTCTAAATTTAAATCCAGAAAGTTCAAAAATTGGAAGCAAGAGCAAATCAATACAAAATAACTTGATGATCCACAGATAAGTTCTCAAATTAGAAAATCAAATGAGAGAAGTATGTAAGTGATAGGACAAATGACTAACACAAGAAAACCTTACAGTACTTATCCATCCACCCACTGCGAAAAGTCTTATCCAAACTGTTGTTTTATTGCTCCTTGTAAATAGTCACTTGTAATTAGTTCTGTTATGTTCCATGTAATATTACCTGTATATAGTTTCCAGGGGCGGCCCAAGGGGGGTGCGGGGTCATGTGCGGAGACTCGGTGCGGGGCCTCATTTGCATAAGGGGCCTCATTTGCATACATATTTGCATAATGTTACCATACACTAACTTTTAGTAAACATGCCTCTTAATGAGTGTATGAATAAAGAAAGACTAAAAGACTTCTACATTACTATAATCCAGTGCCAACCGCCAGACACATTAGGAACTACTACAAACACTGCCCATTTAGAACCCATAGCAAACCCACCGTATCCTAACAGCACTACCAGGACTCATAAAGCACCATACCCTAACTATCAAAAGGAAAACGCTGCAAATATTAAACCAATACATTTCAGAGAACAACAATACATGACCTACTGGGGAAAGAGAACAAGTGGCAATGTCAAATAGGAATTACATAAACAGAATACCTCAGCTCAGTTACACATGCAGAACATAGACCATCACCAAACAAGGAATCACAATTTAGAAACAGGAAGACAATAATTAAACTGGGAATCCCAAAAGCCAAACTTGGAATGTACAACACTGTAGAAATAAAACTATACATTAATTTGCTCTTGTACTAAACAAAGCACAGACAATGATGCACATTTCCCAGAGCTGACATATTCCAATTAATAAATTCAAAATAAAGAGATATTTTTCTACATTTTGTGCATTTTTTTTTCAGTTGCAATTGCTCCAGCCACTTTCTACTGGTTTCTTTGTGTCTTCCGCTAACTCTCCATAGTCTGCTGTCCATTTGTCTTTTCTTCTCTCTTCTAGTTTTTTTCCATTCTCTCTCTACATCTGCTTTAACATACTAATCTTTCTCCTTTTGCTCTTTCCTCATTCCTATTTCATCTACTCAAATTTTACCCCTCCATTCTCAATCCCTACTTACTCTCCCAATATCCGGCCAATTGTAGATTTGTCTTTCCTCCCACACAAAATATTTTTTCCCTCTCCATTTCACTCTCCCAGCTCCATCCCATTCTAATCCTCCCCCAACATCAGCTCCATTCTAGTTCCAGACCCACCCAGCATCCACTCCCTTCTAGTCCCCGGATCAGCCCATTTCCAGTCCTATCCTAGACCCACCATCAGCCTATTTCCAGTCCCATCCGAGTCCCTCCATCAGCTCATTTCCAATCCCAGCCCCCCATGAGCCCATCAGCCCATGTCAAATCCTAACTCCCCTCCACTCAGCCCATTTCCAATCCAAGCCCCCCATGAGCCTACTTCCAGTTCTAGCCCCTTCATGAGTCCATTTCAATCCAAACCCCCACCACAGCCCATTTCCAATCTTAGCACCCCCCCAACAGCCAATTTCCAGTCCTATTATAGCCCCTCCATCAGCCCATTTCCTGTCCAACCCCCCCCCCCCCCACTCACCCATTTCCAGTCCTAGCTCCCTCCCCCTCACAACCCATTTCCATTCCCCCGTCCCCTTCAGCTATTTGCAGTTCAAGCTCTCCTTCCACTCAGCCCATTTCCAGTCCTAGCAACCCCCCCAGCCAATTAACAGTCTTAGCCCCCCCCAGCCTATTACCAGTCCTAACCCATCAGCCCATTTCCAGTCCTAGCCCCCCCATAGCCCATTACTAGTCCTAACCCCCCCATCAGCCCATTACGTCCTAACCCCCCCATCAGCCTATTTCCAGTCTTAGTCCCCCATAGCCCATTACCAGTCCTAATCCCCCATCAGCCCATTACCAGTCCTAACCCCTCCCATAGCCCATTACCAGTCCTAACATCCATCAGCCCATTTCCAGTCTTAGCTCCCCCATAACCCATTACCAGTCCTAAACCTCCCCATCAGCCCACTTTCAGTCTGAGCATCCCCCCATAGCCCATTACTAGTCCTAACCCTCCCCAACAGCCCACTTCCAGTCATAGCCCCCCCAAAACCAGTACCAGTCCAAAACCTCCCCATCAGTCCATTATGTCCTAAACCCCCATCACCCTATTTCCAGTCCTAGCCCCCCCATCAGCCTATTTCCAGTCTTAGCCCCCCATAGCCCATTACCAGTCCTAATCCGCCATCAGCCCATTACCAGTCCTAACCCCTCCCCCCATAACCTATTACCAGTCCTAAACCTCCCCATCAGCCCATTTCCAGTCTTAGCACCCCCCATGGCCCATTACTAGTCCTAACCCTCCCCATCAGCCCACTTCCAGTCTTAGCCCCCCCATAACCCATTACCAGTCCTAAACCTCCCCATCAGCCCATTTCCAGTCTTAGCCCACCCAGAGCCAATTACCAGTCCTAACCCCCCATCAGCCCATTCCAGTCTTAGCCCCCCCCATAGCTCATTACCAGTCCTAAACCTCCCCATCAGCCCATTTCCAGTCTTAGCCCCCCCCATGGCCAATTACCAGTCCTAACCCCCCATCAGCCCATTTCCAGTCTTAGCCCCCAATAACCCATTACCAGTCCTAAACCTCCCCATCAGCCCATTTCCAGTCTTAGCCCCCCATAACCCATTACCAGTGCTAAAACTCCCCATCAGCCCATTTCCAGTCTTAGCCCCCCATAGCCAATTACCAGTCCTAACCCCCCATCAGCCCATTTCCAGTCTTAGCCCCCCCCATAGCCCATTACCAGTCCTAACCCCCCCATCAGCCCACTTCCAGTCTTAGCACCCCCATGGCCCATTACTAGTCCTAACCCCCCCCCATCAGCCCACTTCCAGTCTTAGCACCTCCCCCCCATGGCCCATTACTAGTCCTAATCCCCCCCATCAGCCCACTTCGTCTTAGCACCCCCCCCATGGCCCATTACTAGTCCTAACCCTCCCCTATCAGCCCCTCCCTCCCCCCCCAGCCCATTACCAGCCCTAAACCCCCTTCCCCCTATCATCCCAAATTAAAAAATAAAAAAACCCAGCTGCTTCTGCCGCGGCAGCATCAAGAGTGCCGCCGCGGGGCCCCCACTGCCCGGCAGAGCCTCCCTGCATCGTAGGCTACATTGAATCCCCGAACGCGGGCTTCTTTCAGAGCCGCGAGAGTTTCCTTTCTCATGGCTCTGTTAATCCCGCCGGGGCTGATGGGAAATCCCCGGCGGGAATAACAGAGCCGCGAGAAAGGAAAATCTCGCAGCTCTGAAAGAAGCCCGCGTTCGGGGATTCAACGCTAGCCTACGATGCAGGGAGGCTCTGCTGGGCAGGGGGGGGGGGGCCCGCGGCGGCACTCTTGATGCTGCCACGGCAGAAGCAGCTGGGTTTTTTTTAAACTTGGGATGATGAAGAATGTTTTTTGCGCAGGGCCCCCTGAAACGCGGGGCCCTGTGCAAAAAACATTCTTGCTCAATGGACGGGCTGGCCCTGATAGTTTCAAACTCTGTTCCATGTAAAGTATACAGAAGTATACAAAATTTTGTTAATTGTTCTATGTAAACCGCCCTTGATCTCTGGAAGGGGCGGTATATAAGAAATTGTTAAATAAATAAATAAAGTGATAACATCTCAGAACAATTGAGCGATGAGAGAGAACGTGAAAGAGAGGAACCAGAAGAAAGATGCCAGCACAGCCGGAGAAATAGGATGAGGTTACTGGCCAGATACAGAAACCGATGAATGGTAAGAGGGCAAAAGAGGAGGTGAAACATGATGTAAGACAGACCAAGGAACAGAGTCTGGAAGATGGAAGGACTTGGAGCTGAGCTTCTGGAGATGGATACTTGGTCTATAGTCCTGGAGATGGAAGGGGACCTAAGCTAAACTTGATACCCAGAGTAAAGTATCTGATAAGGAACATGACCAAGTTGATAACCTGCATAACCTTACAGAAATCAATTGCATTCAGTATTGTGTAGTGAAAATTATACCCAGAAAATTTAACCAATGAGGACACAATGCCAGAAGAAAACTAACCACCTGTAAAGGGAAAAATGGAATCACTGCGTGCAGAGGTGTCACTGGTAGAAGAGTAACTCAATGGATTACAGACTCCAAAGACAATGAGGAAAGGGATTATGTTAAAATATCACCAAACAAAGCTGAAGCAGAGAAGTTCTTGCTGTGCCCATGGGGCATTTTCAGTTCAAGGCTCTGCCATTTGGCTTCACGACCACAACTTGCACTTTCACCAAAGTCATGGTAAAATATCAGATGCTCGATAGCTTTGTGCACGAGCATTAGAAAATTGATGGAGAAATCACACAGGTGAGTCACAGTCGTGTTATTCCATGTTCTGAACTACATGTATGTAATAAATTGTTGACTACCTGCCTTTATCATTTGTTACACACCAACACTGAATCCATACCCTCAGGAGTGAGGAATCTCAAATGTGTTGACTTTTGAATTACACGAGTATTATCTTCTATAAGTCACTTTGGGCAGCTCTTTTTAGATTGAAAATGCAGTGTGTTAATGGAAATAGATATTAAAAAAAAAAGATTAGGATAGCATCTGTCTTTTTGTCTGACACTAGCATCAAGGCTGAAGATCTTTCTCAAGCAAGGCAAAAATGTCTCCTGCCTCTCACACTCTAACTTGAATATACCCCTACATGAGCTCCAGCCAGTGAGAGGCTATTCACCAAAGTTTGTAATGCTGTAACTTTCCAAGGCCGTTTATAGAGATTGTGACAGAGTCCACAAAGAGGGGCTGATTTACATAAAGAAAAGGCCTTTTATATAATTGTGCAGCTATATACATGTATGTAAGTATGTACACCTACAAGGTTACCTGTTCTTCTATGTACATTACATGTATGCATTCCCCAAGGGTGAAGTTTGGGTCGAGCTGGGGCAGGGTTACAGTGTACAAGTATATTTTATACAATACATGGGTACACGTGCAGAGTTCCTCACGCATTTACAGTAGGTTTGGGGCGGGTGTAAGTGTGTGCGTGCGTACGTGCATTTGTGTACTTTCAGGGCTAGTTCCTAGGGTCTGTTTTATAAAGGTGGATGGGAGCCTATGTTGCCTTAAAATATGCCCCTTCATGGACTTTATACTTTAGGTGTTTTGTTATAAAATCTGGCTCAAAGTGTTAACTTGAAGTTTACAGATCATGAGAATCACAAAGATTGTCTGAGCAGTGCCTCCATCCTATCCTGTGAATTACTACACAATGCAGGAAGAGAACAGCAACGGCTCATAATGGGGAGGGAAAGGATATAAAAAGACAGTGGGAAAGATGTACGTCTGCAGAGCTCCCACTGCCCCGCCCAGAGCAGAGGCAGCCAATCATCTTTCAGGGAATCACAAGTACCACATATTATCAATTCATAGCAGTTTGGTAAATTTGTAAAGAATTATCTCATGTGGTAGAAGTAGGTGTAATTCAGTGTGTTCCTATTAAAGATCCTGGTAAATTCCTGAATGTTACATGTTCCACTTCTGCTATTTATCATTCCTAGAGTGTTATTAGATGTGTGCAATGCCATAGACATACCCAGGACAGATGGTTCCTGCTATGCCACTATTCAAGAAAGACAATTTACATTGAATAAAAATGTTTACCAAAATAGAGTTATAAGCCACTAGATCTTAACATTGCGGTCAAAGATCAACTCACACACCTCACCCATAATTCATCTCTTGCTGCACTTTTTAGGGTGCATCACCCACAGTCAGAAGCTTTCCCTACTGCTGTGCCAAACTGCCCCCTCCCATCAGCAGCACTACTACTCCTGTGGATTTGTCAGTCGGTGCATTTGCAAGATGAAAGCTGACCCAAAGAGCTCTAGCTGGTAATCTCCCCTACCCCATTTCCTTCTTTTCTTACATGGACTGTACAGGCATACATTCTGTAGCACTATATAACTGCTTAGTAGCACTAGTAGAAGATTACAGTGCTCCAGGCTAAAGGTAACATCAAGGTCAGGAAACCTCGGACAGCATGCCTTCCCTTTCCAGAGGCCCCAACAACATATCTTCAGAGCCCTACGGAGTAGAAGCTGCCACTGCTCGATGAATCAAATTGTCTATAGGAGGAGTCAAGTAAGGGCAGCTTCTGCCAGGAGTAGCTGCACTTTCCCTTACACTTTCCCATCAGACAAGCATTTCAGGGAATTTAGAAGATAAAGAATCAGTCCACTATGAACAGCATGAAACAACGACTCTTCTGCTATCTTGGGTCTTTACCCTTCCATTCTTAGCCACTTCTTTGTGAAACCACATCAGTCTGTTTGTCTTATTATTACCTAATTCCTAACATAATTTGTTACCGTTCAATTCCCACATAGGGACAAGTAACCTCAGGCCGGAAGGTCTGGGGTCTCTAGTCCCATGGCCACTCCTTGTGGCCTTGGGCAAGCCACTTAACCCTGCATTGCCTCAGGTATGCTTAGACTGTGAGCCCTTCGGGGACAAGGGAATAAAAAGTGGCTGTTAGTGTATACCTGTAAACTGCTTTGACCCAGTGAAAAGCGGTATATAAGCACAGCTAAATAAATGAATAATAGATCCTGTTGCTCTGCTATACAAAGAACTCCTTCTTCCAGCACTTTGGCAAGGGTGAGCCACTTGGTGCAGGAAATACTGCACTGGTCCTGTAGGACTTGAGACCCCAAGACCAGCATGGGAGTTCCTGCACCACACGGATCGCACTCACAGAGAACCACATGGTGCAGGGAGGAGGAAGCCACAGAAAATAAAAGGCAGGAAAATCCCTGGTGCTGGGGGAAATTTCTAATCACATTGATGACCTGGCACTTGGGATTTGTGGAACTTGCATTACACAGCATATAAAATACAGCAGAAGAAAACAAATGAAAATATCAAAAAACCTCACCATGTCTCAATATCGATGCCAGAAGAAGAGGCATCAGGGAGTTACTATTGTCCCAGTCCTTGGGTGTCTGAGTTCTGTGGCATGATCAGGTCTAAATCTGGTTCTTGAATGGCAGGTCTCTCTCCAATCTGTGACATTTCCTTATCAGCTGGTGCTCACTTCCGAGCACCAGATAAGACTGGAAACAGTAACCAGAGAGTATTAGGGGCATATCTCATTCGAGGCAGTAAGAACATATTTTTCAAGAGCTTGTGGAACATGCAGAGACTCCTGAATATCTAATGAAGCTACAGTTTAACCCATTTAAGACTAATACGAGAAATTATTTTATCAGTCAACACATAATCAAACTCTGGAATTTGTTACCGGAGGATGTGCTAAAAGCTATTAGGGTAGCTGGGTTTAAAAAAGAATTGGACAAGTTCCTGGAAGAAAGGTCCATAAACCATTATTAAAGAGGACCCAAAAAATCCACTGCTTGCCCCAATATAAGCATTTTGGAACCTATGTGTCTTTTTGGGAACCTACTAGGTACTTGTACCCTGGATTGTCCACTGTTGGAAGTAGGATACTGGGCTTGATGGACATTGGCCTGAGCCAGTTTGGCATTTCTTATGTTCCCTCTGGAAGCCAAAAATCATTTGGTTAAATTCAGTCCTCAACTATTTTGATTCATTGTACACGTTGAACTGTTCAGCTATGGATTTACAGTACTACTGCACTGAAGATATTATCTACGAATCTGTAAGCCATGTAGGATCATAAATTAACTCTCACATAATTTTGCTTTTTAATTTCATTTGTAAGCTCTAAGGAGCAGGAACTGTCTCTTCTGTGGGACGTGATAGTGTTGCACCTAAGTGCCGAAACGAAACTGTATTAGGGGCAGTTCCGCCATGTTAACTGTCAAAGGCATTTCCCTGGCTGATAGCGCAGAGCCCTGTCCCCTAGCATGTGCGGTGTTAGGGTGGGTGCCCCTAATTCCACCTACTGAAGTGGCGTTAGGTGATTCCTTGCTAATGTAGTTCGCATGTGGTGTGAACCCCACGCTGACTTCACAGAGCAAACCACACCCACTCTCTGCCCTTACCCCTACTCGTGATTTTAACTTGAGTTAGATGGTTACGGCGGACATCATCCCATACTGTCATGGCCCCGCTCTAGCTGGCAACACGTGTCCCAATGCGCATTCCGCATTGACATGTGTTGACAGCGTCCTTTAGTAAAAGGGCCTCTAAGTGTCTGCACAGTGCTTTGTATGTCTTGTGCCGTTATATAAATGATCTCCCCATCCCCCATCCATACACACCCACTTACCTACCCAGAACTCCCCTATTAGGCAAAGTATCTCAACAAGCATCCTGTGGGAGTGCGCACTATGCCTTTTTTCCCCAAAAAATTAATTGTGCACACATAGGTATATATGTGCACAAGCAATTTGAGCACACTTTTATTTTTTAGACACCAAAATGAATGTCCAAACCATCCTAAAATGCTTAATACATACATGGAGAGAGAGATCATTATTCTAATGGAGTGGGAAAATACAGTTTTAGGAAGGAAAAGCTCCTCTGCAGTATAGCACCATCCAGATCGGGTCTGGCAAGGAGCAGATTTCAGGTGCTCTTCAGGCTACCTCAGACTTGTCTCATGCTGATGCTGGTGCTCAGGGCTGCCACAGATCTATATTAGATGGGAAGTTAGGATAGAAGGAGAAAGGCCGGGTACAGAGACACAGAGATGAATGGAACCCATTGATTACATATCCAGCCAATGATCATGAGTTCTGTTGGAAGAGAAATGAAGCCAAGATAGCAGACTCTGTTTGGACAGCTGTTGACAAATGGTCCTGTGAGACTCCCACTACAGTTTTGGGAGCAAAGCTGGTCAGGCTGCTCCAGTTCATGTACTGGGTAGTTCTGAGAGGCTCTATTGGCTCTGACATAGTGCAGCTGCCTTTGATTTGAGTGATCAACTCGAGCAGGCATCCCTTCCAGCTCCTGCTTGTGCACTGGTGATATCAGATGAGCTTCCAGTGCTCTTACTCTTTAGAGCAGGGGTTTCCAAACCTGTTCTGGATTCTTCCCAGCCAGTTGGGTTTTCCGAATATCCACAATGAATATGTATGAAAAGATTGCATACAATGGAGGCAGTGCATGCAAATCTCTCTCATGCATATTCATTATGGATATCCGGAAAACCCGACTAGCTGGGAGGCAAGTTTGAGAAACGCTACTTTTTGGGTTTCTATTGTTTATCTTTGCCCTCTTCAAACTCCTCAGTGTTTGGAAATAAACAAGTGAATCTCTGTGGTAAGAGAGAGACACTTTCTCCTGCCAGGATTCTGCTGTCATAATGCCCCCTTATGACATCAGCACCTTTCACTCACTCTAGATTACATGGAGATTCATTGTAGGCTGCATCATAAAATGCACACCTGCAGGCTATCACAAAACCAAACAAACAACTTCAAAATGAGTACCATCACTATTGGCATCTGCACTATGGAACTCCCTCCCAACGAGCCTGAGGGCACTAGATGACCTCACAGACTTCCACAAAGACCTCAAAACATTTGTTATTCATAGAAACATATGAACACTCAGGCAACATCCCCTACCCAAACAGAAATACTACTACCTCCACCAACTAAGCATGCACTCATCCTATCTACACACACAAGCTTATCATACCACGTTATTAAATACCCTTGTGTTAAATGTTACCCTTCAATGAAAGCTGACCCAAAGAGCTCTAGCTGGTAATCTCCCCTACCCCATTTCCTTCTTTTCTTACATGGACTGTTTTTACAGCACAAATTTCACATTTCATAGATTTACCCATTTAGATGAAGAAGGTCTGTCAAACTAAATCCAGGTACCCTTCAGACTTCAAATCTTATCCCTGATTCACACCAAACGCCTATATATCTGGCCTGTCTTTCTTCACCAGACTGTAGGCGTCAGGGAGTAGGGACTTTTGTGTATCTGTTGAGTAAGGCATATGTTCTGTAGCACTATATAACTGCTTAGTAGCACTAGTAGTAGTTTAGTGTGCTCCAGGATAAGGGTAAAACATCAAGGCCAAGAAAGCCCCGGCAGCAAGCTTTCCTTGTCAGACGCCCCAGCAAAACCTCTTCAGAGCCCTGTGGAGTAGAAGCTGTCACTGCTCGATGAACAAGTGCCTGTAGGAGTAAGGGCAGCTTTTGCCAGGAGTATTATTTATTTATTTATTTACATTCTCTTATATACCGCGCTATTCTGCATCAATGTGGTTTACATTGAACAAACTGAAATTACATTGAACAGGTCATTATAACTTGGAGATAACTATTTTACAGGGAACATGGGCTATGGAGGGTTAAGTTGTAGCAGCAAAGCGCAGACAAACCAATGATACCAGGAGTCTGTTCAGAAGGTCCAAATCATTTATTTGTGCACAAGTCTCAAGCAAGTCAATTTCAAAATGGCTGAGCAACGGTTTCTAGCAAAACAACAACTTTTATAGACTTCTGTTCCATTCTAGGTATAGAAAAACATTTCATTGGTCCCGGTACTCTCCCGTACCTCCCGTACCCCTTCCATTGGTCCCGGTACTGATAAGTTTATCCAATTATGTTCCTTCAGTGGGCATGGCACCTGCATACCCCCCTTCTAGTCCCAATTACAATGGTCAGTTCATCAACTTGTTACTTTCACACTCTCAAGGCCATATAGCCAATTTGTGCATGCAGGGGAGCAGGGCTCTGCAACTCATCTGTCAGCACTCCCAATTATATTCCTTGCAGATGTACTTTTTCTTATCAGTAACTTTTAAACACATTTTTCTGTATTTTTCCATCTCTCAGTTCTGCTTACCTAAGTTAGTTTAGTTCTCTTACAGAGTTCTATCCTACAATAGCAGCATATTGGGGGATGTGCAATTCCTATGTGCCTCTCCACAGGCTTCATTTACAGGTCAAGCTAGTTAGGCCTGCCTGCTTATGTCAGACACCGTGGATCACAGGCCTGCACCTGCCACAAAGTGGCTTGCCCAAGACCACAAGGAGCACCTGTGGGACTAGAAACCCCAGTCCTTCCAGCCCAAGGTTGCTGTTCTCTAGTGGGATTTGAACCCCCGACCTTCCGAAAGGAGCAGCCGCACTTTCCCTTACACTTCCCCATCAAACAAACATTTCAGGGAATTTGGAAGAAAAAGCATCAGTCCAGGATGAGCAGCGTGAAGCAACTCTTCTGCTATCTTGGGTCCTTGCATATTTGAATGTTAATCTCTTTACTCTTCCATTCTCAGCCACTTCTTTGTGAAACCACATCAGTCTTTTTTATTATTATTATTATCTAATTCCTAACATAATGATTTGTTACCTTTACTATAGATCCAGTTGCTCTGATATACAAAGAACTCCTTCTTCCAGCACTTTCGCAAGGGTGAGACACTTGGTGCACGAAATTCTGCGCTGGTCCTGTGAGACTTGATACCCAGAGACCAGCGTGGGAGTTCCTGCACCACACACATCACACTCACAGAGAATCACATGGTGCATGGAGAATGCTGCAGAAAATAAAAGGCAAGAAAATCCCTGGTGCTGAGGGAAATTTCTAATCGCACTGGTGACCTGGCACTTGGGAGATGTGGAACTTGCATTACACAGCATATAAAATACAACAGAAGAAAACAAATGAAAATATCAAAAAACCTCACCATGTATCACTACTGATGCCAGAAGAAGAGGCCTCAGGGAGTTACTATTGTCCCAGTTATAACCACATTGGGTGTCTGAGTTCTCTGGCATGGTGGGGTCTAAATGTGGATCTTGAATGGCGGGTCTCTCTAATCTCTGACATTTTATTATCAGTTGATGCTCACTTCTGAGCACTGGGTAAGACTGGAAACTGTAGCCAGAGGGCAATAGGGGCATATTTAAGATAATACTTCATCTGAGGCAGTAAGAACATATTTTTCAAGAGCTTGTGGAACATTCAGAGACTCCTGAATATCTAATGATTTACAACTAATATCTAATAATTTACAACTGTTGTAAATTAGTTTTCTGTAAATAGTTAAATTGCTAAATAGTTCAACATGTTCCATGTATCATAGTTATTTTTTTGTGCCAAAATGTTCTATGTAATTCAATGTTCAATGGTTTTAATTTGTTCTCTGTAAACCGCCCCTGATCTCTGGAAGGGGCAGTATAGAAAAGCACACAAATAAATAAAATAAATAATGAAGCTACAGTTTAACCCATTTAAGGCTAATAAGAGAAAACATTTTTTAACATGTAATCAAACTCTGGAATTTGGTACCAGAGGATGTGGTAAAAGCTGTTAGTATAGCTAGGTTTAAAAAAGGTTTAGACAAGTTCCCGGAGAAAAGGTCCATAAACCATTATTAAAGAGGACCCAGGCAATCCACTGCTTGCCCCAAGACAAGAACCTTGGAACCTATGTGCCTTTTGGGAATCTGCCAGTACCTGTGACCTGGAATGCCCACTGTTGGAAACAGGATACTGGGCTTAATGGAGCTTAGTCTGACCCAGTATAGCATTTCTTATGTTCCCTCGGGAAGCCAAAAATCATTTGGTTGCGTTCAGTCCCCAACTATTTTAGTTCATTGTACACGTTGAACTGTTCTGCTGTGGATTTACAGTCCTACTGCACTGAAAGTATTATCTACAAATCTGTAAGCCACATAGGATCATAGATGAGGTCTCACATCGTTCTGCTTTTTAATTTCATTTGTAATCTCTATGGAGCAGGAACTGTCTCTTCTATGGGGCCCTTTTACTAAAAGACATGATAATTGCAAAAGTGCTGAAACAAAGCTGCATTAGGGGCAACTGCGCCACGTAAACTGTCAGGGGTGTAGAACGCATTTCCCTGGCAGTTAGCGCAGAGTCCTGTCCCATAGCGCATGCGATGTTAGGGTGGGTACCCCTATAGAAGTGCCGTTAGGTGACCCTTGTTAATGCAGTTGTCTCATGGTGTGATCCCCAAGCTAACATCTCAGAGAAAACTATACCCACTGTCTGTCCCTAACCGTACTCATGACTAACTCGAATTAGACAATTAGCGCAGACATCATCCCATGCTGTCATGGCGCCGCGCTAGCTGGCAACACATGTCTCAATGCACATTCAGCATCGACGTGTGCCAGAACACGTGTTGACAGCTAGCTCCCTCTAGTAAAAGGGCCCCTGTGTGTCTGCACAGCTGCACAGCGCTTTGTAGGTCTTGTGCTGTTATTTATTTATTTATTTATTTAACATCTTTTATATACCGCGCTATTTGTTGTCAGTGCGGTTTACATATAACAAAGGTTATATAAAAGATCTCCCCATCTCCCATCCATACACATCCCCTCACCTACGCAGAGGTCCCCTATCAGGCAAAGTAACTCACCAAGCATTTTGCAGGAGTGCACGCTATCGCTTTGTACACAAATAAATTACTTGTGCACACATACATTCATAGATTATATATATATGCATAAGTAATTTGAGCACACTTTTAGATACCAAAATAAATGTCCAAACTATCCTGAAATGCTTAATACATACATGGAGAGACAGATCATTATTCTTAATAGAGTTGGAAAATATAGTGTTAGGAAGGAAGAACTCCTCTGTACTGTACCACCATCCAGATCGGGTCTGGCAAGGAGCAGATTTCAGGTGCTCTTCAAGCTACCTCAGACTTGAGGCTAGAGTAGCAGACTTGGAAAACATAAGACAGACAGAGAGGTACATAGACGAGACCTACAGGGATATAGTCCTGAAGTCCCACCTCCAGTCTGGCAGCATCCCTGTTGCCATGTAGGAGAGAGGTCACATGACAGGAGAGCATCACCCTGGTGTGGCAGGAAGTGATCCTGTAACTAGGACCTGTTCTCCAATTGATGTAAACCCCTCTCACACCAAGGAAGTTTCTCCAGGGCCATGTGCCCATGAGGGAAGGGTTAGGACAGCAGTTATAGATGGTGATTCGATCATTAGGCATGTAGATAGCTGGGTGGCTGGTGGACGTGAGGATCGCCTGGTAACATGCCTGCCTGGTGCGAAGGTAGCGGACCTCACGCGCCACCTAGATAAGGTCTTAGATAGTGCTGGGGAGGAGTCTGCTGTACATGTCGGTACCAATGACATAGGAAAATGTGGTAGGGAGCTTCTGAAAGCTAAATTTAGGCTTTTAGGTAGGAAGTTGAAATCCAGAACTTCCAGGGTAGCGTTCTCCGAAATGCTTCCCGTTCCACGCGCAGGACCCAAAAGGCAGGCAGAGCTCCAGAGTCTCAATGCATGGATGAGACGATGGTGCAGAGATGAGGGGTTTGGATTTATTAGGAACTGGGGAACATTCTGGGGAAAGGAGGGGCTCTTCCGAAGGGATGGGCTTCACCTTAACTGGGATGGAACCAGGCTGCTGGCATTAACCTTTAAAAAGGAGATAGAGCACCTTTTAAACTAGATAATAGGGGAAAGCCGACAGTCGCCCAAGAGCGCATGGTTTGGAAGAATGTATCCTTGAAGGATACTACCAAAAGCAGAGAGGTTCCAAAAAAGAGTAAAGTAGCCCAAATGCCCTCGAGTATGGAGCAGACAGAGCTTAAAGATCCAAAATTACTCATGTCTACCAATAGCCAAATTAATATGAATAAAATACAGGGCTATGTTTACTAAACGTGAATAACGCGCGTAGTATGACGTTAACGACCGTAAGTGCCGTATAACGTGCGTACCAACGCGCTAACGACCGTTAACGTCATACTACGCGCGTTAACCGTAGTTAACGATCGTAAAGCTCCGCGGCGCGTTAAAACAGCGCAGAAGGTGGAGAGTGGGCGGAGAGAAGGGGTCAATGGGCGGAGAGTGGGCAGAGAGAGGCTCCCCTCATACTAACGCGCGGAGTGTCAGAGCTCACTTCCAACGCAAATGAAAACCTGTCGTTAAAGGCATTAAAGGGAAGAGAAACCATTTACGTCAGCAATGTACAGAAAACCGGGGAAACCCACAAAACGTGAGCAGTGTGATACATGTGCACAGAACAAAATATCACATATAACGTTAAAAATGACCACAAGAAACATTTTAAAAAGCAGAATTCAGCTGGGCAACAGTGATAGCAATGGGCAACAAGGAACAACACTCCCTGGAAAGCACCAAAATAAAAGGAAATGATGTGTGGAAGGGTCTACGCTCCGCAGACCCTTGCAAAGAGCATTACATTGTAAAGGAGCTGTCCTGGGTGTGTGGTGTAATGTTTCCCAATGATATCATTGTTGCCCAGCTTGGTTATGGGTGTGTGCCCCTTTTGTGAGGTCATTTCTGCGGTTTATGTGCACCTTTGTCTGCATACAAGGTAAATGAGGCCACAGTAAACCTGTTGCAGAGCAGGGTTTCTGACTCGTCAGGCCGGTTTAACTAACTCCAGGGACTGCACTGTCTCTGTGGCCACAGTGTGGTGCAACAGACACAGCCAGTGCCTGTAAGACCAGAGGGTCACAGGTTCAAATCCCAGTTGGGGCTCCTGCCAACCCAGTCCCCATAGTTTTACCCACCACTAAACAGTGATAGTAAAGACACTCCTGTAGTGCAGAGAACATACGCATGGCCTATATTTTACCACACCAAACACAGACACCAGAAACAGGCACATTACCTATAGCAGAGTCCCGCAAATGCAGTCCTGGAGGGCCCCACAACATTCCGGTGTCATGCTGCCTCTAATAAAGATGCCTGTGCTGCATAGCTATGCACCACCCCCATGGTATGCAGATGTAGCTCATGCATATTTATGAGAGACAGCATGAAAACCCGAACAGTGTGTGGAACACCAGGACTGGAGTTGGGGAACTCTGCCGTAAAGCAGCAGCCAACAGGGCCACACACCCACCCACAGGCCCCATTGGCCAATGCCAGCTGGAGAGGCAAGACATTGGGGCCTGCCTGTATCTCCCAATACTAGCAGTTGCATACCTTAGCAATGCCACCCTACACCTGGGTATATGGTACACAGCTATCAAACGTTTCCTCTGATAACTGGCAGATATCAATTCCTACGTTAAGCACATTTTGCTCATTGAGCTCCACCATAACAATCATTCTGATGTCTGCGGTGTGTGCTGCAGGTCTGGTCTCTGACAGTGTTCACCACCCTGGGGAGTGACCCCCCAACAGTCTTGTGTACCATATCCATGCCTGTACTATGCCCAGGACTGGTGTGGTGGGTATGGCTGCTGACCACCTCTATAGTAGTACAATGCTGGCATAGGTGTGGGGGTGGCTGTCTGTCTATCCAGTGTGTGGTGGCTGCAAACACCTTCAACAGCCCACACTGCCAGCACTGTTGCCAGTATTGGGCTGCCAATGTGCATAATGAGGAGCAAGGTACCATGGGTATAGGCCGGACAGGGTGGCCTGGCCAGGGTGCATCTGCACAGGGCATAGGGCAGTGACAGGCACATTGTAGTGCCCGGCCACCAACTACACAGACAGGGTGACCTCAGTATATCCTGCGGAGAGATCACTCTCACCCTGACTGTGCAGTGACCACAGCATGGCTAGGCACTCCCATAGGGCTAGCTAGTATTTCTCTCATGTGATACATATGGGTTTCCGTCTGGGGCCCAGTCACTGATGTATCTGCTTGCTGTGTATGCTGACATCCCAGTTCTGGGTGCAGGCATCTCCACTGGGCACTAGCAGACTGTTTGCAGCTGGTAGGTGTTGTGATGGAGTGGCTTGCAGGGTGCAGTGGCTGATGGCTTGCACCAGGGGAATATCAGATAGTGGTGGTGTGCAGCATACCATATCCAGGCCTACTGTCTGTCTGCTATTGTGTTATGGCTGTGTACAGAGCTGCATTGACTGCCCTGTGGGGTGTCTGTTCCCCAGCAGGACTAGGGTTCATGTTCCCCTCTACTGCCACCGTTGCAGCACAGTAGACTGTGGATCTTTTGATAGGAGACCCTGTTTGCCTCCCTCAGCCCTGGGGGAGGGGTGTGGTGGTGGTGCATGGGGGCTGTACCTGACTGAAACAGACAGAGATGTCCAAGGTGTTCCTGCAGAAGAAACTACCTATCTCACACAGTAACACTGCTTTGGACCTGCGCCATGGCCGGTGCTGTGGACCTAGTGCTGGGCGCCTCACTGCACCCTCAGGGTGAGCACAGTACCCGCACAATGTGACGGTGTGTAGCTGCTCTGTGCCAGTACAACACACAGTCGGTACCCCCTACCAGGCCGAGGTGCTGTGGGGGTGCATTCCCCATGGTGTGTATCTGTGGACAGCTGCTTTGCATGTGCAGTGCATCATGGGTGTGACTGGCCCAATCCAACCCTGTGAAACACCAGCACCTGCTCACAGGCTCTGATAAACCATAGGCCATCACACGTACATCTGTTAGCATAATGCATAGGTGCAGGACACCCTACAAAGTCTGTAATATAAGATGCCCACAATGGTAAAAACACACGTACCCACGCACGTAAACAAACACGTACCCACGCACGAATGTACGCGCGTACCAACATACGTGGCTAGGCACATTCCGAGGGTGTTTTTCTGACACCAATACTCAGCGTAACGAAAAGCATGCCTCCTCTTTCCTTCTGTAATGTACAGGGTGATGCCTGAGACAGCCTTCTGTGTTAGGCACACTGGGGGCTCGAACCCATGCTGCCTGTAACAGCGGTCAGTACCGTAACCATTGTGCTACAGCTCTGTTTCAGTGCTTTGTGTCTGTACGTCTTCTTATGCTTAACGCGCAGTAACGTGGCACGGCGCCCGGTAACGTAACGCTCGTTAATTTTGCTAACGCGCGGTAGTGGTAACGATGTACCGCCCATGTCCTTATTTGGGGTTTCTTTCACTACCGCGGCTCCTACCGCGAACTGCACTAACGCGATTTAGTAAACATAGCCCACAGTCTCTAAAATGCTTGTATGCAAATGTTAGAAGTCTAAAAAACAAGATGGGAGAGTTAGAATATATAGCACTAAACGAGAGGTTAGATATGATTGGAATATCAGAGACATGCTGGAAGGAGGACAACCAGTGGGACACTGTGATACCTGGGTATAAACTATATCGTAATGATAGAGCTGATCAAATTGGTGGAGGGGTTGCGCTCTATGTTAGAGAGGGCATTGAGTCAGAAAGGACTAAAGTTTTGCAAGAAACAAAATTTGCTGTAGAATCTCTATGGATTGAAATTCCATGTAAAAAGGGGAAGGCGATGGCAGTGAGGATGTACTATCGTCCGCCTGGCCAGAAGGAACAAATGGATGATGAAATGCTCAAAGAAATCAAGGAAGCTAGCAAAAGTTACAGCGCAGTAATAATAATGGGTGATTTCAATTACCCCGGTATCGACTGGGTCAGTGTCACGGCAGGACATGCTAGGGAGATAAAGTTCCTAGATGAAATAAATGACTGCTTCTTGGAGCAGCTGGTTCATGAACCGACCAGAGGGGAAGCAATATTAGACCTAGTCCTTAGTGGAACACCAGATGTAGTGCAAGAGATAAGGGTGTTGGGGCCACTTGGCAATAGTGATCATAGCATGATCACCTTTGATTTAATTAGTGGAGGAGAGATAGTAAGGAAATCCACAGTTCTATCTTTTAACTTTCGAAAGGGAGACTGTGATAAAATGAGGAAAACAGTTAAGAAAAAACTAAAAGGAGCAGTTGCAAAGGTTAAAGACTTACATCAAGCTTGGGTGTTGTTTAAAAATACTATCTTGGAAGCCCAAGCCAGCTTTATTCCACGCTTTAAGAAAAGTGGAAGGAAGTCAAAAAAACTGCCAGCATGGTTTAAAGGTGAGGTCAGAGAGGCTGTTGTTGCCAAAAAAGCATCTTTCAGGAAATGGAAAAAAGAGCCAAACGACGAAACCTGGAAACAGCACAAGCACTGGCAAGTCAAATGCAAGGCATTATTAATGCAGGCAAAGGGAGAATTTGAGAAGAAGCTTGCTGCGGAAGCAAAAATGCAAAATAAAGATTTTTTCAAGTACATTCACAGCAAAAAACCTGTGAGAGAGTCAGTTGGTCCATTAGATGATAGAGGAGTTAAAGGGGCACTAAGAGGCAACAAGGCGATAGCAGATAGACTGAATGAATTCTTTGCTTCAGTCTTTACTGAGGAAGATATAGGGATGTTACCCATGACTGAAGTGGTATTTAAAGGTACGGAAGAATTGAAGGAAATATCGATACATCAGGAAGATGTATTACAACTATTAGATAAACTGAAGAGTAGCAAATCACCTGGGCCGGATGGTATACATCCAAGGGTTGTTGAAAGAACTGAAATATGAGATTGCAGACCTGCTATTAGTAATCTGTGAACTATCATTAAAATCATCTCTAATACCTGAAGATTGGAGGATCGCCAATGTAACACCAATTTTTAAAAAGGGTTCCAGGGGTGATCAGGGAAACTACAGACCGGTGAGTCTGACGTCAGTACCGGGAAAAATGGTAGAAACCATCATAAAGAATAAAATTATTCAGCATTTAGATAGTCATGGTCTAATGGGAGACAGCCAACATGGCTTTAGACAAGGACGATCTTGCCTTATTAATCTGTTATGTTTTTTTGAAGGTGTGAATAAACAGGTGGACAAAGGTGAGTCGGTTGATATAGTGTATCTGGACTTTCAGAAAGCCTTTGACAAGGTCCCTCATCAGAGACTTTTGGCAAAACTAAAGAGTCATGAGATAGGAGGCAGTGTACTACTGTGGATCAGGAACTGGTTAAAAGATAGAAAGCAGAGGATAGGGCTAAATGGCCAATTTTCCCAATACAGAAAGGAGAATAGTGGTGTATCCCAGGGATCTGTGCTGGGTCCGCTGCTTTTTGACATATTCATAAATGACCTGGAAAGTGGAATAACGAGTGAGGTTATCAAATTTGCAGATGACACAAAACTATTTAAAGTTGTTAAAACCCAAGAGGATTGTGGAAAATTGCAAGAGGATCTTGATAAATTGGAAGACTGGGCATCAAAATTTCAGATGAAATTTAATGTGGACAAGTGCAAAGTTATGCACCTAGGGAAGAACAACCCAAACTATGGTTACACGATGCAAGGTTCCACTTTAGGAACCACCACACAGGAAAAAGATTTAGGCGTCATTGTGGATAACATGTTAAAACCCTCGGCCCAGTGTGCAGCGGCGGCCAAGAGAGCAAATAGAATGCTAGGTATCATAAGAAAGGAATGGAAAATAAAACAAAAGATATTATAATGCCTCTATATCATTCCATGGTGAGCAGGAGCGGCCCAAGGGGGGTGCGGGGCCATGTGCGGAGACTCGGTGCGGGGCCTCATTTGCATAAGTGGTCTTATTTGCATAAATATTTGCATAATATTACCATACACTAACTTTTAGTAAACATGTCTCTTAATGAGTGTATGGATAAAGAAAGACTAAAAGATTTCTACATTACTATAATCCAGTGCCAACCGCCAGGCACATTAGGAACTACTACAAACGCTGCCCATTTAGAACCCATAGCAAACCCGCCGTATCCTGACAGCATTACCAGGACCCACAAAGCACCATACCCTACCTATCAAAAGGCAACACTGCAAATATTAAACCAATACATTTCAGAGAACAACAATACATGACCTACTGGGGAAAGAGAACAAGTGGCAATGTCAAATAGGAATTACATAAACAGAATACCTCAGCTCAGTTACACATGCAGAACATAGACCATCACCAAACAAGGAATCACAATTTAGAAACAGGAAGGCAATAATTAAACTGGGAACCCCAAAAGCCAAACGTGGAATGTACAACAACACTGTAGAAATAAAACTATAAATTAATTTCCTCTTGTACCAAACAAAGCGCAGACGTTAATGATTCACATTTCCCAGAGCTTTCATATTTCAGTTAATAAATTCAAAATAAAGAGATATCTTTCTACCTTTTTTCCTTTTTTTTTCAGTTGCAATTGGTCCAGCCACTTTCTTCTGGTTTCTTCATGTTTTCTGCTAACTCTCCATCGTCTGCTGTCCATTTGTCCTTTCTTCTCTCTTCTAGTTTTTTTTTTTTCCATTCTCTCTCTCTACATCTGCTTTAACATACTAATCTTTCTCCTTTTGCTCTTTCCTCATTCCTATTTCATCCACACAAATTTTACCCCTCCATCCTCTATCCCCAATTACTCTCCCAATACCCGGCCAATTGTAGATTTTTCATCCCTCCTACACAAAATATTTTTCCCCTCTCCATTTTACTCTCCCAGCCCCATCCCATTCTAATCCTCCCCCAACATCAGCTCCCTTCTAGTTCCAGTCTCACCCAGCATCCATTCCCTTCTAGTCCCTGCATCAGCCCATTTCCAGTCCTAGCCCCCCATCAGCCCATTTCCAGTCCTAGCTCCCCCATCCATTTCCAGTCCAAGTCCCTTCATCAGCTCATTTCCAATCCTAGCCCCATCAGCCCATTTCTAGTCATTTCCTAGCCCCACCATCAGCCCATGTCAAATCATAGCTCCCCTCCACTCAGCCCAATTCCAGTCCAAGCCCCCCAATGAGCCTACTTCCAGTTCTAGCCCCTCCATGAGTCCATTTCAATTCAAGCCCCCACCACAGCCCATTTCCAATCTTAGCTCCCCCAACAGCCCATTTCCAGTCCTATCCTAGCTGTTCCATCAGCCCATTTTCAGTCCTAGCTCCCTTCCCTCACAGCCCATTTCCATTCCAAGCCCCCTCCCCATCAGCTATTTGCAGTTCAAGCCTCCCCTTCCACTCAGCCCATTTCCAGTCCTAGCAACCCCCTACCTATTACCAGTCCTAGCCCCCCGTCAATCAACTTCCAGTCCTAACCCCCATCACCCCATTTTCAGTTTAAGCCCCCCCTATAACCCATTACCAGTCCTAACCCCCCATTAGCCCATTTGAAGTCAGCCCCCCATAGCCCATTGCCAGTCCTAAAACCCTCATCAGCCCACAGCCCATTACCACTCCTAACCACATCAGCCCACCTCAAGTCCTAACCCCTCCCCATCAGCCCATTTCCTGTCCTAGCCCCCCCATAGCCCATTATCAGTCCTAACCCCCCCCCCATAGCCCATTACCAGTCCTACCCCCCCATCAGCCCACTGTCAGTCTTAACCCCCCCAGCCATCAGAGGAGCTGAAGTGGGGAAACGTGTGTTCAATCAGGAGGGCTATGAGGTAATCCCTAAGCACTCATCTCAAAGGGCAGGGCCTGATTCAGCACAGCTGCGCTGTGTTAGGGAGGAGCACTCATCTAAGCAGAATAAGAGTAGAGATTATTCTACAGATGACCATCTTCATGATCATCCTCATTATCCTGAGAATCAGCTTGATCATCAGTTTCATCTGAAGGATCATCAGAAGCAGAAGCCAAACCGGACGGACAGAGAGAAAAAGAAACCCTCTGGAAGAAAGAGGAGAAAAGCCTTTGAGAGGTCTAGAAGAGTCCAAAGCAGTACGTATACTGGGAGGTATTCCAAGGGCCAGCATACACCATTGGACTGGGGAAAGCCAGAGGAATGATGCTGCAGAGCTAGGAATCTCCAGACGCTACCTGTGAGGGAGACGGCTTCACGTGGAAGGGACCCTAAGACCTGTGCCAGAAGGTATGTGAAGAGAGATCCAGTGTCCAGGCTGGACATAAGAACTGGACTACATACTGGCCAGGCTATATAGAGAGGAACTCTAGCAGCAATGGAAGCTCAGGTATGAACACTGATCTATGCCCTAGCTATAACCTTGAAAGACAGCAGGGAAGCAAGTATTCCCCTGAAAGTGCTCCATTGAGAGATTCATCTGTGCCAATTCATGATATTGAACCCATGCTTGTTGAAGAAGGGGAAATAATAGCAGATGAAGATTCTGTTTACATGGACTGCTCTCTATCCAAACTCTGTTGGTAACTTTCTGTTATAAAGTACAGCAACCATCACAAAGAAATACAAACTTGTTCTTTATTCTACTCAGAAAAGCTCCTGAAGCAGGATTTGACTCACACTGTAGAAAGCAAGCCAGCTAAGGGGTTTCAGCTGGATAACTACTAGCAATTGAGCCTTACCTAATTGCTTGTGAGCTAGGAGAGAATCACTTCTGAATCTATGTGGGAAGTAATCAGAAGTTAACCTGAAAAGAACAGTTTTTTTCTTTCTTTGTGGCTTTTCGTTTGTTAGATATATGCTAAGAAAACATTAGCTAATTGCCTGACAAGTTTAAAGGTTGTTTTCATGATTTTGATTTTGACTTTGTTTTTCCCAGTTAAACACTGGAAGCAAGTAACCTGATTTATGTGCTACCAAGCATATCTGTGCTGGGAGAAATAACCCCATAAATAAATAAGTATCTTATTGGCTTTAACACTTGAGCACAACTAAATTATTGTCAGCAGCTGTGTCTGGTGTGAATGAACTACATTGCCCACAATACCTTGCAAATCATATAGATATATGCACTTGCCAAGACTGTGAAGATTCTCACCCAGGCAGCCGTCTGACACCCCCATCACCCCATTTCCAGACAGCCCTCATCAGCCCACAGCCCATTGCCAGTCTTAACCTCCCCCATAGCCCATTGACAGTCTTAACCCCCCCCCATAGCCCATTGCCAGCCCTCATCAGCCCACAGCCCATTGCCAGTCTTAACCCCCCCATAGCCCACTGCCAGTCTTAACCCCCCCAGCCCACTGCCAGTCTTAACCCCCCAGCCCATTCCCAGTCTTAACCCCCCCCAGCCCATTGCCAGTCTTAACCCCCCCATAGCCCATTGCCAGTCTTAACCCCCCCATAGCCCATTGCCAGCCCTCATCAGCCCACAGCCCATTGCCAGTCTTAACGCCCCCATATCCCACTGCCAGTCTTAACCCCCCCAGCCCACTACCAGTCTTAACCCCCCCATAGCCCATTGCCAGTCGTAACCCCCCCTCCGCAGCCCACTGCCAGTATTAACCCCCCCCAGCCCACTACCAGTCTTAACCCCCCCATAGCCCATTGCCAGTCTTAACCCCCCTCCCCAGCCCACTGCCAGTCTTAACCCCCCCAGCCCATTCCCAGTCTTAACCCCCCCAGCCCATTGCCAGTCTTAAAACCCAGTCTTAACCCCCCCTAGCCCATTGTCAGTCTTAACCCCCCCCCCCATAGCCCACTGCCAGTCTTAACCCCCCCAGCCCATTCCCAGTCTTAACCCCCCGAGCTCATTGCCAGTCTTAAAACCCAGTCTTAACCCCCCTAGCCCATTGCCAGTCTTAACCCCCCCAAGCCCATTGCCAGTCTTAACACACCACCCCCTCCCTAGCCCATTGCCAGTCCTACCTGCCCGCCCCCTCGGCTCATGGCAATTTAAAAAAAAAAAAAAAAGCTGGCCGCTGCCGCTGCAGCAGCATGGAGTGTCCTGTGGGGCTCCCTCTGCCCAGCGGAACTCTCCCGGCGCGGCTGAGCCCCTCAGTGCCTGCTTGCAGATACACGAAGGGAGAGTGTCTCCCTCGCGTCTCTGTTAAGCCCGCAGGGGCAGATGGGAAGCAGGGGCTGATGGGAAATTTCCCATCTGCCCCTGCGGGCTTAACAGAGACGCGAGGGAGACACTCTCCCTTCACGTATCTGCAAGCCGGCACGGAGGGGCTCAGCCGCGCCGGGAGAGTTCCGCCGGGCAGAGGGAGCCCCGCGTGACACTCCATGCTTTTTTTTTTTTTAAATTCAATTAAGAAAAAAAAGCAGAATGTTCTTTGCGCGGGGCCCTGTGCAAAAAACATTCTTGCTCAATGGACGGGCCAGCCCTGATGGTGAGACCATACCTTGAATATTGTGTGCAATTCTGGTCGCCGTATCTTAAAAAGGATATAGCGTTATTAGAAAAGGTTCAGAGAAGAGCCACCAAAATGGTAAAGGGGATGGAAGGATACTCCTATGAAGAAAGGCTAAAAAGGTTAGGGCTCTTTAACCTGGAAAAGAGATGGCTGAGGGGAGATATGATAGAAGTCTATAAATTAATGAACGGAGTGGAACGGGTAAACGTAGATCGATTGTTTACCTTATCAGAATATAGAAAGACTAGGGGACATGCAATGAAGCTACAGGGTAAACTATTTAAGACTAATAAAAGAAAATATTTTTTCACTCAACGTGTAATCAAACTCTGGAATTTGTTACCGGAGGATGTAGTAAAGGCTGTTAGTGTAGCTGGGTTTAAAAAAGGTTTGGACAAGTTCCTGGAGGAAAAGTCCATAAACCATTATTAAGAAGGGACCCAGGATATCAATGCTTGACCCAGTACAAGCATTGTGGAACCTGTGTCTTTTGGGGAAACTGCTAGGTACGTATGACCTAGATTGGCCACTGTTGGAAACAGGATACTGGGCTTGATGGACTTTGGTCTGACCCAGTATGGCATATCTTATGTTCTTATGTCTCATGCTGATGCTGGTGCTCAGGGCTGCCACAGATCTATATTAGATGGGAAGTCAGGATAGAAGGAGAAAGGCCGGGTACAGGGACATAGAGATGAAGAGAACCTACTGACTACATGTTCAGTCAATGATTATGAGTCCCCTGGAAGAGAAATGAAGCCAAGGTGGCAAAGTCTGTCTGGGCAGTTGTTGCCAAATGTTCCTGGAAGATTCTTGCTACAGTTTTGGGGGCAAAGCTGGCCAGGCTGTTCCATTTAATGTACTGGGTTGTGGTAGGTGAAAGCCTGTGATCCACAGTGTCTGAAATAAGCAGACAGGCCTAACTAGCTTGACTTGTGAATGAAGCTTGTGGAGAGGCCCATAGGAATTGCACATCCCCCAATATGCTGCTATTGTAGAATTAGAACTCAGTAAAGTATTGAATTAGCTTAGACAAGTAGAATTGAAACTCAGAAAAATACAGAAAAATATGTTTAAATGCCCTCTGATAAGAAAGTACAGCTGCAAGAGATTTAATTAAAACTGCTGACAGAAAGGTTACAGAGCCCTGCTTCCCCGCACGTACTAACTAGCCCAATGGCCTTGGAGGAGGAAAGTAACAAGTTGGTGAACTGGCCATTGTAATTGGGACTAGAAGGGGGGTAAGCAGGTGCTGAGCCCACTCCAAGAACATAATTGGATAATCATATCAGTACCGGGACCAATAGAAGGGGTACGGGAGGTACGGGAGGTTACCGGGACCAATAAAATGTTTTCCTATGTCTAGAATGGTGAAAAAGTCTATAAAAGTTGTTGTTTTGCCAGAGAACATCGCTCAGCCATTTTGAATTTGATTCTGCTTGAGACTTGTGCACAAATAAATGATTTGGACCTTCTGAACAGACTCCTGGTATTATTGGTTTGTCTGCACTCTGCTGCTACATATTCTTGGTGCGTTGGCCGGGAAGGTGTGGTATTAGAGGGTATATAGGGCAATATACCACGACTTTCCGCCTCTACAGGTTTGGTCCTGCCGGGATCGCGCCCTTCCGACGGGGGCTCGCTCCCTGGCGCCACCGGTCCCTTGTATCGGAGGGAGCTGGTCGGACCTCGGCAGGTGCCGGGCCCGGCTGGAGCCAACACCTCGAACCCGAGTGAGGGGAGTCCGAGGTCCAACTCATGCGCTTGCTTGGGAACTTTGAGGACCGGATCCGGTGAGTAGAGTTTTGATTTTGTAAGTCTAGACAGATGAGACAGAGCAGTACTGCCACTTGAATTTTGAATCTTGAACTTGGAACTTGGTAAGAGAGCTTGATCACCTCTCAAAGACGGACCGACTACCCCTGCATGAGTATTCGCGGGGCGAAACTCCCGTCTTCTTGTATTTTGGAATTTGAATAAGACTAGTCAGAATAGACATGATTGAATTGTGGGTTTGGAATACGTTGCTAGCATGATTGTGTGAATGAAGTGTGTATGAGAGGTCTGGCAGCACGGACCAAGCGAAGGCGGACCCCTGAGTAACGCAGTTCCTGACCGGGCGACCGCGTTCAGGTCGTGAAAAGGGGGAAGCGACTGTCGTCTTGTCTTGTTATTTGTTTCCCCTATATGTTTCTAGGACCGTGAGGACCCCTTACCCACGGTCCGCCCTCCTTTTCCCTTCTGTCTGTTGTTGCGCACACACATCGAAATGGGAGGGGCGGGGTCTACTAGGAACACTCCATTAGAATGTATGATCGCACATTTTAGAGAAGGATATTCAGGAGATTATGGTATCAAAATGACTGCATCCCGATTACAGATTTTGTGTACTAGGGAGTGGCCCGATTTAGACCCCACCTGGCCCCGAGAGGGAACCTTTGCTATAGGAATTATTCAGTCAGTTCACCAGAAAGTGCGAGTATCGCACCCCGATCAGTACCCCTATATAGATTCCTGGTTAAGTATTTGTGAAAGCCAGCCCCCCTTGGGCAAAGCGTTGTTATGAAGAACAGTGCAGAATAATGTTAGCACGGACAGATCATAGTCAGAAAGTAGAACAGCCTAGAAAGAAAGGGAAAGGTGAGAAGTCCAGACAGAAACCCGTCCTGGCAGATCCTGATTCCCCAGAAGTGATCACTCGACAGCCCCAAGCTCAGCGCCCAGTAAGGGTAGCCAAGTGTCCTGCCCCAGAACCCCGAAGACAGCGGGAACGGAACCCAACCCCCGAGCCATCACCCGAAGAGCAGGTAGATGAACTCCCTCTAAATGAAGAAGATGAGTCTACTGAGACAGAAGAGAAAGGTGAATCAGAGACAGAAACAGAACAGGAAGAAACTGAAATTTCCCAGAGTGATACTGACAGTGTAAAAGCGGCTGTCAGTGTTAGCTCATCAGTAAAAAGTAAATCCAAAGCAAAGCACATAGAGAAAAAGACAACCCCTGACAGGAAAGTTACGAAAATATCCCTCAGATCCCAAAAGACATCTACTGCAAAGATGATGCCTTTTACGGCAAGTCCCGGGAGTGCCCGTAAGAAATGAGGATAATGAGGTGGTGGCGGGACCCCTAAGCTATGTATATGTACCCTTCTCTACCACTGATTTGTTAAACTGGAGGACACATTATGCCTCCTATACCAATAAGCCCCAGGAACTCACAGAATTAGTAAATACTATTATGGAAACCCACCAACCGACATGGGCAGATTGCCGTCAGAAACAGAACAGGAAGAAACTCACAGAATTAGTAAATACTATTATGGAAACCCACCAACCGACATGGGCAGATTGCCGTCAGCTCTTGTCCACCTTATTTACTACAGAGGAGCGGACACGAATTAGAAAAGCAGCCATTGACTGGCTGGCAGATAACCCCGTAGCTCCCGGGGACGGGGATGATGCAAGAATAGATAATCGGGAAGCGGCCCAAAGAGAATTCCCAAATGAAGACCCCCAATGGGATCCGAATACAGAAAGAGGATCCAGAGCCCTAGCCCGGTTTCACCAAGGCTTTATGCAAGGTCTGAAAAGGGGGGGCCAGAAAGCTATGAATCTTTCTAAAGTTACCGAAGTTAACCAAGGCATAGATGAGAGCCCAGCAGTGTTTTATGAAAGATTAACTGAAGCATATAGAATGTATACTCCCTATGATCCCGATGCACCAGGAAGTTTATGCATGGTGAATTCTGCTTTTGTAAATCAGTCTCAACTAGACAGACGTAAGCTACAGAAATTAGATGGGTTTGCGGGCATGAATGCAACTCAGTTACTGGAAGTCGCTCATAAAGTGTATGTGAATCGTGATAATGAAAGGCAGAAAGAATGTGATCGAAAGATGAAGAAGAAAGCTGATTTTTTGGCTGCGGCCATAGTTGAACAGAAAAGGGGAGGTTTCCCTAGTCGACGGAGCAGAGGAAGAGGGAGGGGCCGAGGAGAAGGCCGCCCCCAACTAGGCGTGAACCAATGCGCTTATTGCAAAGAGGAAGGACATTGGAGAGATACATGCCCGCAACTCGAAGACGCCCACCAAGATGACGAAAATAATTATCAATGGAGAGAAGGAAGACGAGGCCGTCCCCGAAACCGCGGAGGAGCCAATCGAGAACATTACCAGCGAGAAAGAGGAGAAGCCGTACAAGCATTGGCTGCGGCAACCCATGACGAAGATGAAGCAGATTAGGACAGACCGGGCTCCGAATTCGCTTTAGGTCTCCAGGAGCCTATGGTCGGAATACAAATAGGAGACCAAGTTATGAACTTTATGGTTGATACTGGAGCAGAACATTCAGTAGTAGACAAAAAGATAGGCCCATTTTCCGCAAAAGCAGTCACCATTGTAGGAGCAACTGGTGCCAAAGCTACGAAACCTTTTCTTCAGAATCGCATATGCAGTCTAGGAGGACAGCAAATAACCCATCAATTCCTTTACATGCCCGAATGTCCAGTACCACTACTGGGACGAGATATGTTAGCCAAGCTACAAGCCCAAATATCCTTTACTGAAAAAGGAGAAATGCAAATGACAGTGAATTCCCCAACCAAGCCTGCAGGAATAATGCTGCTTACAGTTCCCCGAGAAGAAGAATGGAGATATTATAGTGATGAATCTGCCCAAGATACTTATTTTGAACAAACTTTGAAAAGCATTGATGCCCCGCCTGGAGTATGGGCAGAAGGCAGTCCCCCAGGCCTAGCCAAACATATAGCTCCAGTAATTGTAACTCTCAAACTTAGTGCTACACCAGTACATGTCAAGCAGTACCCTCTCCCAAGAGCCGCAATTGAGGGCATCCACCGCCACTTGTTAAGATTACTAGAGTATGGCCTACTCAAAGTATGTCAATCCCCATGGAACACCCCGCTCCTGCCAGTGAAAAAGCCTGGAACAGATGACTATCGACCAGTGCAAGATCTAAGAAGAGTGAATGAGGCAGTTGAGACCATAAATCCAGTTGTGCCGAATCCTTACACACTTTTAGGACTGATTCCTGCTGAAGCTACCCATTTTACTGTTTTGGATTTAAAAGATGCGTTCTTTTGCATAAGATTGGCCCCCATAAGTCAGTTATTGTTTGCATTTGAATGGCAGGACCCTATCTCTGGAAGAGGGGGCCAACTTACTTGGACACGATTACCCCAAGGATTCAAGAATTCGCCTACCATCTTCAGTGCTGCACTGAATCAAGATCTTTCAAGCTATCCAGTGGCCCCGGGGAAGAGAGTGCTTCTCCAATATGTGGAAGATCTGCTGATAGCTGCTGTATCAGAAAGTGAGTGTATACAAGCCACCAAAGACTTCTTGCAGCTACTAGATGAAGCTGGATACAAAGTTTCCAGAGCAAAAGCACAACTATGTCAAAAAGAAGTGAAATACTTGGGCTTTCGTATAACCAAAGGAAGCCGAAAATTAGGCAGAGAAAGAAAAGAAGCAGTATGCAGAATCCCAACCCCAAATACCAGAAAGCAAGTCAGAGCCTTTCTGGGAGCAGCAGGATATTGTCGAATTTGGATTCGCAATTTTGCCCAGATTGCCAAACCATTGTATGAAGCAACCAAAGGAGAAGAGAAATCACCACTAGAGTGGGGACCTGAGCAGGATACAGCCTTCAAGACGTTAAAAGAAGAATTGATGTCATCACCAGCACTCGGACTACCAGATGTTCACAAGCCTTTTCACTTGTTCGTACATGAAGTACAAGGAAATGCTTTAGGCATGTTGACTCAGAAATTAGGAAATTGGGAGCGACCTGTAGCATACCTATCGAAACAACTGGACACTGTGGCCAAAGGATGGCCACCTTGCCTGACAGCAGTTGCAGCTACAGCATTGTTAGTGAGTGAAGCAGACAAGCTCACGTTAGGACAGAATCTAAGAGTCACTGTGCCACATGCAGTCCTTGCCCTCATGGAACAGAAAGCAAATCATTGGCTCACCAATTCTCGAATGTTGAAATATCAGAGTATGTTATGTGAGAACCCACAGATACAACTGGAAGTGAGCCATGCCTTGAACCCAGCCACATTGATACCTGTTAGTGAAGAACCCCCAGAACATGACTGTATAGAAGTCATGGACACTGTATTCTCAAGTCAACCGGACCTGACAGATGTGCCCATAGAGAATCCTGAGCAAATTTATTACGTAGATGGAAGCAGCCTCATCATCAATGGACGACGGATATGCAGTAGTCACCCAACATGAAGTCATTGAGTCATCAGCCTTAGCCTCAGGCACATCAGCCCAGAAAGCAGAATTGATCGCACTTACTCGAGCATTAGTGCTAGGTGCAAAACTCGTGTTAAATGTATATACAGACTCTAAATATGCCTTCACTACCCTACATGCCCATGGAGCTCTCTACAAAGAACGAGGGCTCATCACGTCTGGAGGAAAATCAATTAAGTATGGCCCGGAGATATTGATGCTACTCGACGCAGTATGGGCCCCAACTCATGTAGCTGTCATGCACTGCCGAGGACATCAAGCAGGAAAAGGAGAAGTTGCCCGAGGGAATAGATTTGCAGATGCCTCAGCACGACAAGCAGCCATGACAGGACAAATTTCAGCACAAGCCATGCCAATGCAGGCAGCATTGTTTCCAGTACCCCTCAATTTATGGACACCACGATATACCACCAAAGAATTGGATTACTACTGTAATAAGGAAGAAGGAGTGTTGAAGGATGGGTGGATTGAGCTGCCACCAGCAGAGGGCAGTCAACCCCCAGGACGAATTGTAATCCCCGAATTGTTGGGACCAGCTTTTATCAAAGCCTTCCATGAAGCTACACACTACGGAAAGAGTGCTATGGAAAAAGCACTCAGACCACATTTCTGCATTACTATGTTAGCAGCCCTTACAGCTTCAGTGGCACGCCAGTGTCTAATTTGTGCCAAAAATAATGCCAAGCAAGGTCCCACACCAGCACCCCGAGTTCAGTCAGGAGGTGTAACCCCCATGCACCACCTACAAATTGACTTTACTGACATGCCAAAAGCAAATGGATACCACTATTTGTTAGTGTTAGTTTGTACCTTCTCTGGGTGGGTGGAAGCTTTCCCAACCAGAACTGAAAAAGCCCGAGAAGTCACCAAAGTTTTGCTAAGAGAGATCATCCCTAGATTTGGAATTCCAGCAGTAATAGGGTCAGACAATGGACCCTCATTTGTGTCTCAGATTACTCAGCAGTTAGCAAATGCCCTACAGATACAATGGAAGCTTCACACTGCATACAGACCTCAGAGTTCAGGGAAAGTTGAGCGAATGAATCGTACCTTAAAAGCCCAAATGTCTAAGCTTTGTCAAGAGACTCGCTTGAAGTGGCCCCAAGTACTCCCAATAGCTTTACTCAGAATACGCTCAGCTCCTGTGAAGTCAACAGGATTTTCCCCTTTTGAGGTTTTGTATGGTAAACCCCCACCAATAGTGCAGGGAATCAAAGGAAGTTTAGCCCAAATTGGTTCAGAAATAACCAGGCAAGAACTTCTAGCTCTTAGTTTTGTTCTACAGACTCTCCATGCGTGGATCCAAGACCAGTTGCCTATCAACTTGACGGAACCCTTGCATCCCTACCAGCCTGGTACCTCGGTGTGGATCAAAGATTGGAAGAAGACACCGTTGGAACCCCATTGGAAGGGACCATACACCGTTATCCTGTCTACCCCAACTGCAGTAAAGGTAGCAGAAATTGATTCCTGGATCCACCACAGCAGAGCCAAGCCCGCAGCCGTTCCAGATTCCGAGCAGTGGACAGCGGAACAGCATCCTGATCTGCCTTTGCGACTCACCTTGAGACGGCAACCAGCAACTTAGACACTTCTGGGATCATCCCAACAATCATAGTGCCTTGCAGTAGCCAAGTCTTTCGAAGAGGATTGCTGTTTTTCCATGACAGCAAGATTTGCTTATTTTATGCATTCCATGTGTACGATTTGAGTACACCAACTGACTCTATATTGAGTGACAATATTTGGAGCCCTATGGACATTTGAGGATCTTCAATCAACAGCAGCGCCCGTTGAATTGCTTCATTAGCAAACGGGTTGGCATTGTGCCAAAGAAGAAAAGGACGTCGAGGTCAAGATTTTCAAGTTGAGGATTCAGAAGAACTCCAATCAACATGCATCTTTACTTTTACTTTGCCCTGGTTGCCTGTCTAGGAGGCTTTGAACTGACTCATGCCTTGCCTCCATGCACTGCTTGCATTACTTCCACTCGGACTGGAATGAAAGTAACTCAGACTCTGCTCTATCATTCTTACTATACCTGCACTGGTAAAGTGACTCGGTGTATTTATAACACCACTGAACTGAATGTTTGTACCAAAGGTAAATCGAAAGTATGCTTTAACCCGCATCAGAATCCATCCTATTATACTTTGGAAATACGATGGAATGATGCAGATGGACCTTTGCTCAATGCCACACCCCCACTTAAAGATCCTAGTAAATATGCTGTTTTGTATTTTGATGCTTGTGATGTAATCAATAGAGATAGTCGTTCTAAATGTGGTAATTGGGAGAAAACGTACTCACATAATGACAAATATATGTGCCCAGAAGGGACTACTGGATGGGGAGCGTGTACAGGTAAACGAGTATTAGCTGATGTATACAGTACAGCTCTAGAAGCTGATTACTTTTGCCCAAAGTGGGCATGTGTCTTCTATGCCACCTGGAAAACTGGTATGGTAGAGAATACCAGAGATAATCGAATGGCTGTATTACAAAAGCCATATGTCAAAGACATAGACAAATGCAAGAAAGGTGCTTGCAAGCCCTTAGAGTTTATTGTAATGAAACCCGAGGCTTGGAAACAAGGATTCCGAATTGCAGGTTCTGGATCAGATCCAGGAACCATAGTATACATAAGACTAAATACCCAAGCCCATAGATCATCCAGATACCATATCCATAACACTTTCTATGAAACCATGCATGTGAATAAGTTTGATATTCCCCATCCTTCCCAGAATTTATTCTTAGAATTAGCTGGAGCAGTAGTGTCTAGTCTCCACATCTCCGATTGTTACTTTTGTGGTGGGACACAAATGGGTGACCAGTGGCCATGGGAAGCCCAAGAATTAAATTATTCTATGACTTACAATCACACTGAATTACATAAGACCACAAGTGAATGGGTATTAGCACACTCAATAGTTGGACGTCTTTGCTATGCCAGAACTGGACCTCAGTTCAATTTACAGGTAGGGCAGCTGGTCTGTCTCAGCCAAAAGTTCTATAATGACACCACCAAAAAGATGTCTTGGTGGTCCGGAGTTAAAGAACCTGAACCCCCTAATCCATTAGCGAAATTTCCTGAGCTTGCTGACTTATGGAATAATCTTGCCAAACTCCACGCCTGGCAAGCCCCACCTGGCCTATATTGGATCTGTGGAAACCGAGCATATGCCCGACTCCCTATACACTGGGGAGGGGCGTGTGTCTTAGGGACAATCAGACCTTCTTTCTTTCTCTTACCCACAGAACATGGAGAACAATTAGGATACCCAGTATACACTACCCACCGAGACAAAGGAGCGCTAAGACAGAAGAGAGCACCCCTACAGATAGGCAAGTGGGAGAAGTGGAAGGGTGATGATTGGCCACCAGAAAGAATCATTGATTACTATGGGCCTGCCACTTGGAATGATGATGGTATGTGGGGCTATCGGACCCCTGTTTATATGATTAATCGTATTATCCGCTTACAAGCAGTAGTTGAATTAATAACCAATGAAACTAGCCAAGCACTCACACTTTTAGCTAGACAGAGCACCCAAATGCGCACTGCTATATATCAGAATCGTTTAGCACTAGATTATCTATTGGCAGCAGAAGGAGGAGTATGTGGTAAGCTGAATCTAACCAATTGTTATTTGAAAATAGATGATAAGGGTCAAGTAGTTGAAGAGATTGCTGAAAATATGCGAAAACAAGTTTACGTGCCAGTACAGACTTGGCATGGACTAAAGTTTCCTAACTGGTTTGCCTCTCTTTTCTCATGGCTAGGAGGACTCAAGACTTTTCTTATGCTAGTACTAATAGTTATTGCTGTGATTTTAATATTACCATGTATAATCCCATGTTGTATGCGTTCTATTCACAATGCTATTGAAAGTACGGTAGAGCGGAAGACCGCAACTAAGATTATGGCCTTATGGCATCCTAGTCCTCCTGTGTATAGTCGGAATCCTCCGACCATGGTATAACCAAATTAAGTGATTTAACTCTCACACCTTATTAAGTAATAGGGTGAGATTAATCAAAGGGGGGAATGTGGTAGGTGAAAGCCTGTGATCCACAGTGTCTGAAATAAGCAGACAGGCCTAACTAGCTTGACTTGTGAATGAAGCCTGTGGAGAGGCCCATAGGAATTGCACATCCCCCAATATGCTGCTATTGTAGAATTAGAACTCAGTAAAGTATTGAATTAGCTTAGACAAGTAGAATTGAAACTCAGAAAAATACAGAAAAATATGTTTAAATGCCCTCTGATAAGAAAGTACAGCTGCAAGAGATTTAATTAAAACTGCTGACAGAAAGGTTACAGAGCCCTGCTTCCCCGCACGTACTAACTAGCCCAATGGCCTTGGAGGAGGAAAGTAACAAGTTGGTGAACTGGCCATTGTAATTGGGACTAGAAGGGGGGTAAGCAGGTGCTGAGCCCACTCCAAGAACATAATTGGATAATCATATCAGTACCGGTGTAATGGCAAACGCTGTAAAAAGCTCTTATTCTATCACTCACCCACAGAAGGAAGACTCAGAGACAGGCTGGAATGCAAACAGGAACTTTTAATGTGCACACAGGATCAGACAGAGATACCAGCAACCTCCATAAGAGTCTGAGCCCCGAGGGACGTCCTACAAAGCTTTATATACAGTACAGTTTTAAACTCATTCTACAATCCCATTTGCCACAGGTATTTCCTGCCCACCAATAAGCAGCCCCTGGGGAAGGTACCTGGGTGACCTGTCCAAACCGGTGTGCTCTGGTCTGTTGATTTCTGGGCTAGGGGCTATTGTGCTCAGACCTGAAGTGGGGGAAGGGTGTCTACTGAAATAGCAGGCTGATCACTTGTAAGGGCTACCTACAGCTAGACCTCATGGCTTGCCGCATGGCTTGGGGGAAGGGCTACCTACAGTTAAACCTCATGGCTGCCTCATTCCCCCCTTTTTAAGTGGGACCTCAACCGCTAGAGGCGGTTGAGGGCTGTATTACTGGAGGCCAGCCGCAGGGGGGTGTATTTGGGACTGGGCCAATATCTGGGGGCCGTAGTCCCAAGGGTTAAGGCATGGGTAAGGGCAATGAGTTCCGCCTTCTGTGCGGATGTTCCAGGGGGTAAAGGCTGAGCTTTGACTATCTCTTCCATCGCCACCACCGTGTACCCCGCACACCTGCGGCCCTCCAACACCAGACTGCTTCCATCTACGTAGTAGGTCTCATCTGGATTGCTTAGCGGCTCATCCGTCAGATCAGGGCGACTGGAGAAGACTGTATCTATCACTTCTAGGCAGTCATGATCAGGTGGTCCTGGGCCAACAGGCAGGAATGTAGCAGGGTTTAAGGCTTGGCTGGTAGTTATCTGCACCCTGGGATTTCCCCATAACATGCTCTGGTATTTCAACATTCGGGAGCTGGTGAACCAGTAACTTCCTTTATGCTCTAGCAATGTTTGGACTGAATGTGGGACGGTGACTAGAAGGCCTTGGCCCATGGACAGTTTATCAGATTCTTCCACCAACAAGGCTGTTGCTGCTATTGCTCTCAGGCAAGGTGGCCATCCTTTGGCCACTGGATCCAGCAGTTTTGACAGGTAGGCGACTGGTCGTGGCCAAGACCCCAGTTGTTGGGTCAAGACTCCCAAAGCTGTTCCTGCTGCTTCGTGCACATAGAGGGTGAAAGGCTTGGTGACATCCGGAAGGCCTAGGGCTGGTGATGACAGTAATGCCCTTTTCAAATGTTCGAAGGCCTCCTGTTGGTCACGACCCCATTCAAGGGGGCTCTTCTCTGGGCCCTTTGTAGACTCATAGAGGGGCTTTGCGATCTTTGCGAAGTTGGGAATCCAGATACGACAGTACCCAGCTGCCCCAAGAAAAGCACGTACTTGCTTGCGGGTTGTTGGCACTGGGATCCGGCACACTGCTTCCTTCCTCTCGCTCCCCAACCGTCGGCTTCCTTTTGACAGATGGAATCCCAGATACTTCACTTCCGACTGACATAACTGAGCCTTTTTTCTGGAGACTCGGTATCCCGCATTGTACAGGAGTTGGAGAAGTTCTGTGGTTGCCAATACACATTCAGCCTCAGGGTCAGCAGCGATTAGTAGGTCATCAACGTACTGCAGAAGTACTCGTCTGCCGGGCTCCCCTGGAGGGAAACTAGCGAGATCTTGGGCCAATGCTGTGCTGAAGATGGTAGGAGAGTTCTTGAATCCCTGTGGTAAACGAGTCCAGGTAACTTGGGACTTTCTGCCAGTAGCAGGGTCCTCTTTCTCGAAAGCAAACAGGTGCTGGCTTGCAGTAGCCAGGCGTATACAAAAGAAGGCATCTATTAGATCCAGTACTGAGAAGTGAGAAGCAGTCGCCGGGATGAGGCCCAACAGTGTATAAGAGTTTGGTACTACTGGATGCAGAGTCACAGTGGCCTCATTGACACGACGGAGGTCCTGAACAGGTAGATAGTCAGTGGTTCCAGGTTTTCGGACTGGCAGCAAAGGAGTGTTCCATGCCGATTGGCAGGGCCGCAGGATACCATGCTGTAGTAGCTGCACCAGATGATGATGGATTCCTTCTACAGCTGCCCGCGGCAGCGGGTATTGTCGCACATGCACCGGGGAGGCTCCCGGCTTCATTTCAACACATACGGGAGGGATGTTAATGGCCATTCCGGGGGGGTTTCCTTCTGCCCATACTCCAGGGGGCACTGATTCCCACGTAACCAGGGTAGCCACATCAGATTTGGGCCTGTTCTCATATAACCGCCATTCTTCTTCTCGGGGGACGGACAGTACCAAAACTGTTGGGCCCAGGCTGGGTATTTGGAGCTCAGCCTGGCCATCGGACCCGAACGAGATTTGGGCCTGGAGTTTTGCCAGAACATCCCGACCCAGCAAGGGTATGGGACATTCAGGCATATACAGGAACTGGTGAGTGATGGTCCGTCCCCCCAACTGGCATGTGCGGTTTTGCAGGAAAGGTCTCTGGGCCCTCTCTCCCGTAGCTCCCACAACAGTTACTGACTGGGAGGAGATCGGGGCTACTTGTTGGGTGACCACTGAGTGTGTTGCTCCGGTATCGACCATGAATTGCATTTTCCGGTCCCCTAAATTCATGTTGACCATAGGCTCCTGGGGACCTAACAGAAACTTGGAGCCCGGTCCGGCCTAGTAGTCATCCGGGTCATAATGTTCCATAGCTGCAAGGCCTTCAAGAGCTGGAACCGGTGGAGGCGGGAAAGCATTATGCTGATCTTGCTCCCGTGTAGTTCGTACGGGTGCTCTTACACCTCTCGTGGATGGATATCTCCCTCGCCTTGTGTTACGATTTGGACAGTCATTCTTCCAGTGTCCCTCCTTTTTGCAGTAGGCACATTGAGTGGGGCTTAGGGGAAACCTCGGCCCCCATATCCGCGTCCTTGTCCCCTATTTCCTCCTCTGGCCCAGGCTGGAGCTGGTGGTCGCTCGGCTAAGGCGGCTGCTAGGAAGTCTGCCTTTTTCTTCATCCGGCGCTCCGACTCTCGCTTCTGCTCCTGGTCCCGATTTACATATACTTTTTGTGCCACTTCCATCAATTGTGTTGTATTCATGCCCGCAAACCCTTCCAGTTTCTGCAGCTTCCGCCGTATATCACCTTGTGCCTGAGCCACAAAAGCATTATTCACCATCTGAAGATTCTCCTTGGCCGCTGGATCGTAGGGGGTGTATAATCGGTATGCTTCAACCAGACGCTCATAAAATACCGCCGGACTCTCACCAGGAAGCTGGAGGACTTCTGCGGTTTTACTGAGGTTCATAGCTCGTTGCCCCCCCTTCTTTAGGCCTTCAAGGAGTGCAGTCCGGAAGCGAGTGAGAGCCGCTGCTCCAACAGGGTCATTCGGGTCCCAGCAGGGGTCTTTATTCGGGAAATCTGCCTCTGCCTGCTGCCATGGATTTACTTCTCCCTGATGGGCAGGATGTTTCTCCAGCCACTTGAGGGCGGCCCGTACAATGCGCGCCCGTTCTTCTGTATTGAATAAGGTGGAAAGCAATTGTTTAATGTCCGACCAGGTAGGCTGGTGTGTTTGCATAATACTGGTCATAAGATCTGTCAGTTCTTGGGGCTTTTCAGTATATGAGGCATAGTGGGTTTTCCAGTTGAGCAGGTCCGTAGTGGAGAAAGGGACATAAATCAGGCTTGATGGTGCCACTGCCACCTTTCCAGTAGCATCAATATACGGGAGCCCCTGTACCTGTCGTAGTGGTAATTGGAGATGTTGCGACCGCAGGCGGTGGGCTAACGGGGGTGACGATTCTGGCCCAGCCCCTGTGCTCTCGGGGGAGGAGATGGTGCCACTGGGGGTGGCACCAGATGTGAGAGGGGAATCTGAAGATGAGGGGCCGGAGTCTGTAGAACTTTCCCTAAATCTGGCATCACCCACCCCAAGAAGTCCTGACCTTTCAGCTGTGGACGGATCCTGCTGTGGTGCGGACGGGACACGGGGTTGAAGTAGAGGGAGGGGACGTGGAGGAATATCGGGAGAGTCCCGTCCCTGGTAGATAGGGGCGGGTGTCCGTCCCTTTTGGCGACAGATGGCCGCCACCATTACTCTACACTGATCCTCGTGACAGCGCTGGAGCCACCTTGTTCTGAGTTGGCATATGGTCAGCCATGAGTCAATATATGGGAACTGGTCAGGGTGCTCTTTTGCTACAATTTGATGGACCAAGGACACAGTGGCCAAATCAATAGACTCCTGAGGAGGCCATAACTTAACTAAGGCTGGCCATTCCCTTTCACACAAAAAGGTTAATCTGGAGGCGGAGAGAGGTACCCCGTAATCCTCTCTAAACCCAGATTTAAAATTGTGAAGCATGCACTGTAGGGGCGTTTTCACTTTAGACTTTCCCGACCCCATGCTCTAATTCGAGTTCAATAACTAAGTACAGTATACGATGTGGACCAGATCTTCTATCCTAATCTCAATTCGGGGGAAAATGCAATTTACAGTAAGAGAAAAATATGCAATTTACAATACAGATCCTATCTAGACTTAATCCAGGAAAAATATACAATTTATAATACAGACCCTATCTAGTCTTAACTCAGGACAATTAATAAAACTTACAATATAGATCTTGGTAATTTACAAAATATATATACTCAGATTTGGTTTAGATAAGAGTTAAAATATATATATATGAGCTAGCTATTCTTAAAATGTCCACCAGATGGAGCTCCAGGATCACTTAAAACACGAGGAATAGTAGTAATTACAGCTAATGTCCACTAGATGGAGCTCCAGAGTCGCTTCAAGTATATTGGAGTGTAGCTTACACGTGGTCTTTTCAAGATGGCCACCTCCACGTGTGTTCCACTGCCCAATTCAGCTCTGGACACCTCCGGACAGACTCAGCTGTTCCCAAACTTCAGAATCGGGTCAGCCGGGCCTCAAACATGCGGGAGAGGAGGAGAAAAATGCACTTTTAAAATCGGGGAGCCAGCCGGACCTCAAACATGCGGGAGAGGAGGAGAAAAATGCACTTTTAAAATCGGGGAGCCAGCCGGACCTCAGCACACAGAAAACAGCGCACCGGGGAAAATAATTAAAGGAGGAAAGCCACCAGGCCTCGGCACACAAAACCTAAAAAAGGAGTACTTTAAAGAAGCCAGCCGGCCCGCGGCACACAGAACAAGGATGGAGCAGTTTAAAAAGGGGCCCGCGGCACGCAAATTACTGTCAGTACGATTTTTTTTAATTGGCTTGGGGCAAAAATAATTTAATAGCTTTTGGCAGCGCTGCACTCTTAATACCCTTTAAAGGGGCCCGAGGTGGCAAAGTCAATTAAAACAGCAGTTATTTACCGGTACTCGCAAGTGCCCCCCCCCCCCTTCTTATTCAGATTTAAAGGTAGGAAACCCAGCGGGGGCTCAGCGGTGCATCGGGACAGCAGGGAAAGGCAGAAAATTCAGCGGGGGGCTCAGCGCAGCACCGGAACAGTACCGGGAGGCAGGGGAACAGAAACTTAACATTGGGAACAGAACAGCACGTGGGGGAAACAGAAATTTAACATTTGGAACAGAGCTGCACAATTAACAGTGGGAACACAACGACAGCATGGGGGAGCAGAAATTAAAACAGCGGCAGCACATTAGAGAACTCTCTCCTTGCAGTCACGCTTCAGATAACTTCCCACAAGCAGAAAGGAAAAAAAGAGAAGCAGCGATCTATTCTTAGCTTATCAAGTGCTATATTTTGGTTACTTTTTTTTTTTAAGAGATCTCAGATTACTGCAGTTCAGATATTACTGCAGTTTCAGATTACTGCAGTTATTCAGATTTACCGGTATTCAGATACAGGAATAGCAATGGCTTCAGGGCCACTAAGGCCCCTACTAGGACTGCTCGTGCAGTTGATCAGGCTGCTACAGGTTCCAAGAAATTACCAGGACTCACAGATAGAGTACAGAACTAGCCCCAAACAGTAAGGTAGCAGTACTCACCAGAACTCTGATCAGACAGGAAGTTTGGATGCCAGTCTATCCAGCTGGTTTTCAATCGGGGATTCAACCGCAGGGACCGACTGTCCAGACAAATCAAGGTGTCCTTCTGAGCACAAAGTGGCCCGGGGGCGCCAAGGACCGTTAATCACCTGGAGGGGCCGGTCCCTGACTGGTGGAGGCCCTGATCCTGCAAAAAAAGCAGTAGTCTTCCCACCGTGGGTGTGATGAGAGAGGCTTTTCTTTTAATTTTGTTTCCCGGCCCAATGCACCAAAATGTAATGGCAAACGCTGTGAAAAGCTCTTATTCTATCACTCACCCACAGAAGGAAGACTCACAGACAGGCTGGAATGCAAACAGGAACTTTTAATATGCACACAGGATCAGACAGAGATACCAGCAACCTCCTTAAGAGTCTGAGCCCCGAGGGACGTCCTACAAAGCTTTATATACAGTACAGTTTTAAACTCATTCTACAATCCCATTTGCCACAGGTATTTCCTGCCCACCAATCAGCAGCCCCTGGGGAAGGTACCTGGGTGACCTGTCCAAACCGGTGTGCTCTGGTCTGTTGATTTCTGGGCTAGGGGCTATTGTGCTCAGACCTGAAGTGGGGGAAGGGTGTCTACTGAAATAGCAGGCTGATCACTTGTAAGGGCTACCTACAGCTAGACCTCATGGCTTGCCGCATGGCTTGGGGGAAGGGCTACCTACAGTTAAACCTCATAGCTGCCTCACCGGGACCAATAGAAGGGGTACGGGAGGTACGGGAGGTTACCGGGACCAATAAAATGTTTTCCTATGTCAAGAATGGTGAAAAAGTCTATAAAAGTTGTTGTTTTGCCAGAGAACATCGCTCAGCCATTTTGAATTTGATTCTGCTTGAGACTTGTGCACAAATAAATGATTTGGACCTTCTGAACAGACTCCTGGTATTATTGGTTTGTCTGCGCTCTGCTGCTACAGGGTGGTTGTGGGAGACTCTTCTGGCTCTGACACAGTGCAACTGCCTTTGATTCAGGTGATCAACTTGACCAGGCATCGCTTCCAGCTCCTGCTTTTGCATTGGTGATATCAGCTGAGCTTCCTGTCTTCTTACTCTTTAGCGGTTCCCAAACTTGCCCTGGGGCTTACCAGCCAGTTGATTTTTCCGGATATCCACAATGAATATGTATGAAAGAGGTTTCCATACAATGGAGGCAACATCTGCAAACCTCTCTCATGCATATTCATTGTGGATATCCTGAAAACCCGACTGTCAGTGAGGCAAGTTTGAGAACCCCTGCTTTAGGGTTTCCATTGTTTATGTTTGCTCTCTTCAAACTCTGCAGTGTTTGGAAACAAACAAATGAATCTCCTTGGTGAGAGAGACACACTTTCTCTTGCCAGTATTCTGCTGTCATAATGCCATCTTATGACATCAGCATATTTCACTCTCCTATAGGTTACATAGAGATTCATTGTAGGCTGCATCATAAAATGTATCCAGAGGGGATTTTGCACATGAACTCTGGGGAAGGAAAACACTTCCTCAACTCATCAGTAACTAAAAAACAGCTTAACTAATGTAGACATTTATAAAAAACTTACCAAGATGAAGTATTGGACACTTCCTATTTCCCTGCAGACATGGTTGAGGTGGCTCTCCAAAGAATAAAAGCCATAAAATAGCTGAAAGAAAGCTACAGTACAGAGGAAAGAGAAGCTGTTTCTATTACAGTATAGCTGTCGCTGATCCTGAACTTGTAACTGATGTAAGGCTGAGAGGGAAGATGGCTAACTGGGCTTGTTAGGGGTTGGGGCTGGGAGCCTGGCTGAATGGAGTAATAGCTGTGGATGGGGGGGGGGGGGGATGATTTTAGTGAACAGGGAGATGGTTGGATGGGGAGGAATATGGTAAAAGGAAAAGACTGGTTAACAGAATGGTGGGAAGAGAAAGAACAAGACTGGGTGGGGAGGGAGGCTGATGGCTGGGGATTTCTGCCAGTAGCCTACAGGGATGTTTAAGGGCCTGATTTACTTTCTTTTTCCTCAGACATGGGATGGGAAAACTAGCCTTAGTAAATCATGTCCTACAGAAGTTGACCTCGAGTGGATCTCTTTCGTCCCCCACCCCTGCTCCCAAAATTCAGTTAATGGGGTGAGGGGAAGATTTCGGCCGATGGCTCCTAGGTTTTTGGGCTGGAACCTAAATACAACAAAAATTTATCATGGCCTGTTCTATATTAATAATAATTGGTTTACGTATTTTTTTATGTAACATTTATAAGCGTCATTGATAGAAGAGAAGTGTCTCTTTTTAAATTGTTCATGTGATGGATATTTTTCCCTCAGTTATATCATGACACAGACTATGTCAGAGAAATAATTACATATTACGCATTACTTGTCATACAAAGTGAGATTATTACATAAACTAATTCATGCAAAATGGAAGAGAAATGTAAGAGAGAATGTATCCATCTGAAATAACTATTACATCCAAAACGCTCTCATTTCGTTGGGGATGGGTGAAGAAATCCCCCAGGTAGGTGAAAGCTCCCAGGTAAGTGATACATTAAATACCTTTATGGAAATGGGTAATAGGGGTAACATATGGAAAGCAGTGTGTATAAATGCCCATAGCATGGGAAATAAGATCCCTGATGTTGAAGCTTTGGTGGGAGTGGCTGACTTGGATTTAGTGGCAGTTACAGAAACATGGTTCATAGAAAACCATGATTGGGATGTAATATGCCTGGCTATACTTTATTCAGAAAGGACAGGATAGGAAGAAGGGGAGGAGTGGCATTATAGGTAAAAACTACTATTAAAGCTTTGGAATTACAGAGCTTAAAAGGGAGAGAGGAGGAATTGTGGGTTAAAATAGAAAGAGGGAAAGAGAAATTTATTTGCATTGGTGTGATATATAGACCTCCCTCACAAGAGGAAAAGGTGGACAGAGAGTTAATTGAAGACATACGCAGCATTGCTAGGAAAGGGGAAGTGCTACTAATAGGAGATTTCAATATGCCAGATGTTGATTGGCACGTTCCTGCTGCAGTATCTTCTAGAAGTAAGGAGATCCTGGATTCTCTACAGGGAGAACTATTCAGGCAATTGGTAACAGACCCCGCACGTGAAGGGGCCATACTGGACTTGGTGCTTATTAATGGTGAAAGTGTTTCTGAGATTATAGTGGGACATCATTTTGCATCCAGTGATCATCAGATGGTGTGGTTCAGTATTAGGACTAGGGCTGTTAGAATCCATTCAAAAGCAAGGGTCTTAGACTTTAGGAAAACTAACTTTGCCAAGATGGGCCAATAGCTCAGGGAGTCGTTAGCGGGATGGGAACAGCTGGGGGATGTAGAAAAACAATGGGAAAAACTGAAAGGGGATATTTTAAGGGCAACCAACCTTTTTGTTAAAATGGTAAATAAAGGTAAAAGGAAAAGGAGACCACTATGATTTTCAAAAGAAGTAGCTGAAAAGGTGAAGAAAAAGAGGGAGGCCTTCATGAAATACAAGAGATCACAGAGAGAGGAAGACAGGCATCTATATTTGGAAAAACTTAGAGACGCTAGTAAAGTAGTCAGGAAAGCAAAGATTCAAAAAGAGGAGGAAATAGCCAATGCAATAAAATGGGGGGGGGGGGGGGGATAAGATATTTTTCAGATGTTAGCAAAAAGAGGAAGGGCAAAAGTGGTATTGTCAGACTCAAGGGTGAAGGGGAGGAATATGTAGAAGCTGATGAGGATAAAGTGGAATTTATTTATTTAACATTTCTTATATACCGCCTTTCATGATATCAAGGTGGTTTACAAACTGAAATTACATTGAAAAGGGCATTATAACTTGGAGATAACCATTTTACAGGGAACATGGACAATGGAGTGTTAAGTGGTTTGCCCAATTCCACAAAGAGCACCTGTGGGACTAGAAACCCCAGTCCTTCCGGCCCAAGGTTGCTGTTCTCTAGTGGGATTTGAACCTTCTGGCCTGAGGTAACTTGCCCCAACCACTAGGCCACTCCTCTGCCTGTGTTCACAGATGAAGAACCAGGAACAGGACCTCAGAAAACACCCACAAACAGGAACAGAAGTGAGGGGTATCTTGAACAATTTTCAGAAGACTGAGTTTGTGAGAAACTAGCGAAACTTAAAGTAGACAAAGCAATGGGACCGGATGGGATATACCCTAGAATACTGAGGGAACTTGGGGACATTCTAGCAGCTCCACTGACTGACATTTTCAATGCCTCATTGGAGTCGGGAGTGGTGCCAAAGGACTGAAGAGAGGCTCATATGGTCCCTTTACACAAAAGCGGAAGTAAGGATGTGGTTGAAAACTACTGTAAGATGTGGTCCAGTTACTCTTCTGTAGGTCCTGGGTTCATTTCACTTCACAGACGCAGGAGGGTTTGTAATAAGACAAGCAAACAGGTGTGGCTTGGAGAAAGGTTTTTATGTAAAAATAGGCTTAATACATAGGTATTGAACAGAGGTATATAGTGATTGTTACAGAGCTGTTTCAGTGTGCATCAATGAATCTGTGTGTGTGCATGTGTGAAGTGTGAGAGAGATAGAGGCCAGAACCTGTGGGTCAGAGCCGCATGGTAGGCCAGAACATGTGGGTAGAGAGAGAGAGAGAGGGGGAGGGGTGAAGGGAATTGATTATCAGAGCCTCCTGTCTTCCATGTCCAAGGGATGGTGAGAGAGAGAGAGAGACAGGAAGTGTGTCTGTCCTTTATAGTGCCTCTCCAGCAGTTCCCCTTGAGGTCTGCTATTGTATTTGGCCACTCCCTTTAAGGTCTACCCATCTTGATTTAGCAAGGAGGGGCTGCAGCCAGGTCCTAGAGACTGACGTCACCCAGGGGTCAGAGTTTAGACTGAATTAAACAGAGTCCATAGCTGCATGAAATGTATGCTGACATCTCCCACACCTTTTTTATTTTTATTTATTATTTGTGCCTGGAATTGGTGGAAGAAAACCTGTGGTACCTGTCCCAGCTGCCATTACCTGATAGTAGGCAGCTCGTCGAATACCTCCTGTATTAAATACCTTGCTATGTCTAGCAGGTCCCCTGTCCTGCACAGTACTGTCTCTAGTACTGTCTCTAGTGTTCTAGAGATAAACAAGTCTCCTTATGAGTCCAAACCTCGTGTCTTAGGTTGAGCAGCCACTACTGGGGGGGGAACCCAATATGCCACTTACATACCCGTCTTAGAGAGAGTGAACAGTGCATAAAGTCTGCAGGATTTTTTAAGGAGGCTAAAACCAAACGGTACCAGGATGCTATGAGTGAGGATAGGAAGCAATACTAGACTGCAGCTGACTCTGGTATTCAGTGTAATAGGAAATACCGAACTAGCCCAATTAGCAGGCCAAATTAGCCTGGATGTAGGGGTGGATGCTGGAGAGGTTCAGTGTAACTACCTTAAAATGTTGTTCTGTATGACATGCGCTGCAAGGAAATGTACATTTTTTTCATCTTACAGCACAGGAAAATTACGATAATGCATAGCAATATTTGTACAGCAGTTAAAATAATAATAGGGTGAATAAAAACATTAAAGACATGATCAGCAGTAGGTGAGTAACCAAATAACAATTCCCACACAGACACATGAGCATCTTGTAGCAAGTGTCCAACAATTTGTTGAATGTGTCCATTCTCATAAGCGATGGTGTGATTCACTTCAGTGGATGTTGTTTTAAGGTGATCAATATAGGCATGGAGTTCTGTAAAGTTGAGCAGTTTATGTAGCGTCTCTTCTCCCATGCCAAGTGGTAATGGATGCACAGCATATGAGATAAAGTCTGGAATGTCCATAGAGTCATTGGTAACCAGCGGTGTGGAATAAGTTGTCCCATTAATGGTGATGGAGACCAGTGGTGTATGACTGCACCAGGTATTGTTTGGTAAATAGTTTGAACTGTACAACAAAGTGTTCTTGGGAAGGCGAATGTCATGCATTCTGGGAGCAATCGAAAAAGAAACATTCTGGGGAAAGAACAGATGAAAACAAAAGTGTCCAGCTCCAAGGTAATATAAACTGTGTGAGGTAGTCAGGGAATATGAGAGCTTAACAGTCAGGGAGCAAGAGGAAGAATTGTTCCAGCAGGAGGTGTCAGCCTCTTTAAACTGGTGAGGTTGACACTTGAACTGAAATGTAGTCTGCTCGCACAAACTGGGGTCCATCGGCTTGAATGAAGTCCAGGTGTCGTCCAGTGGCTGTACCCATGTGAGATGGTCCACAGGATACATAAGCATATTATCAAACTGCACCCCAATATTAACAACAGGATAAATAACTGTGTGTTGTCCTGACCATGGTATCAAAGTACAGATAGAGCAGCCTTGTGGTGAACAAATGGGAACACTAACTGTCCACCAATCAAGGTGAGCTATAGCAAATTCAGGTATTTTGGTACTAGCCATATGAGTGAGAGATGGTGGCTAGTGTCCTAACTTAGCAGTGATCAGAATTTCCTTTAGTATAGTAATAAGCTCGATCTGTACTTGATCACAGGCAAGAGCCCAGGAAATATTCTTTCCCAATTTATATTCTGCATGTGCTAAGGTAACAATTTTTTGTTCTATAATGGGAGATATAAGAGCAAAGGTATCTACAACTACATTGGACAGTTTAGAGGAAGCTTCATTAATAATATGTTGTGAGTTAAAACCATCAGCAGCATGCTGAGCAGTGGATCCCATTTTATTACGGAGCACCTCTATATCAATTACATTAAGGGCACCCAGTGCAGTCCCTGTGCCACCTAAAATTGTATCAATTAATTCACGCTTGTGTCGAAATTGCTTAGCTCTGGGTGTTACTGACTGCATATCAAACCAAGTATTGAGCATTTGTATGTAGTTGGCCACAAACTGAGAGCAATTTGGATATTTGTGAGTAACTAGAAACAATTTGGGAAATAGATGCCAAGTAAGAAAATGGTATTCCACATCATATAAAACATCGTGTGGTGCATCATATTTAATCTGAAAGGGATGTCCTTCCTGAAATGGGTGGATATCAGAAAGGTAGAGTACAGGAGGAGCAGAAGTGGTGGGAGGGGTGGGATGAGGGGTAGTAGGTAAACAAGATACATCCAAAAGGAATGAAGTCTCAGTGATGTGCTGTTGATCACTCACAACCCATGTATAAGTTATTTTCCAGGTACCTCTGTCCTGACAGGAAATATTGTACAAAATCAAAGCAGGAGGACCTAGAAAGTAACGTTCTGGGCGTGCCCTCAATTCTTGTGTCCTTTCTAGAGAAGTGGAAATTGGTGGCTCCCACTATACTTGAGTGATGTTTAATGAATAGAACACTGGCTTGTCCTGTACCGAACAGAAACTCAGGATGACCAGATCCTTTCCTTCCGGGAACGGTGGGGGTATTTCTTGATAGCGATATACCCCACCTGTGGAGTTAGCCCAGCCAATCGTGCATATTCGGATGATAGTTCCTGTAGTGAGACTTGAGTAGAAGAGAGCAGATACAAGAACAACAGCAAACCGAGACATAATAAAAGCAAACTTGTTTCACTCTACTAGGGAGTAATCTAATGCTCCCACCTTATACTATGTAACAACAAAACAAACAAAAAAAAATTGTACTACTTATTTACATAACTAACTACTTATTTACATAACTATTAAACACATGTCAACTATACAGCAGGAGTAAATAGTTACCGTCCTCAAGCGATTTCTGTTCAGAAAGCAGCTGTCCGTGCTGTCTTCATAAAGCAGCTGTCCGTGCTGTCTTCAGGTGGTAGCTGAAAACAAAGACTGATAAAACACATATTACCCATATGGTTTTAACTGGGTGATGTGTTTCCAGTACTGCTGGTTGTCGTGCATTAGGATAGGCTTGGGCCTAAGGTATCAGTAACTAAGTACGGTCCCTCCCACTGTGCAGTTCCAAAGGGGAGATTTGGTCTAGGTCTCATCTCTGCAAGACACTAGTGACAGGGCTTCCTTCATGTATAAATGAAATATTGATGGGGAATCCTTATATCCCTGTGGAAGCACAGTCCATGCACACTGTTTCGGCCAGGCTGGTGAATTGCATGTGGAAGAAATAGGTCTAATCAGACCCCTCTCCTCCAGTAGCTTCACAATTTTAGTCAGTGGTTCTATAGCCTGATGAGGTACTGGGTATTGCTTCTGTGGTAGAGGATCCTCACCTTCCAATAGTATTTCTGTGTGCATTTTCCCACAATCTAACTTGTCTTGAGCCCAGACTGGAATATCAGCCACCTCTGAAGGAATTATTCACAGATCATACTGCTGAGCTGCCTTAGTGCACTGAGTTGCTAACTGCATGGGAATGACTTCATGCACTAAAGTTTTAGAAGCACTTGAAGTTCCTGAATACTGCCACAATTTAAGATTAGCCATATCCACCACCAAATTTAACTGGTTGAGAACATCAATTCCAATTATTTCTATTGGTGTGTTCACTATAGTGGAGGCAGTGGTTTCTAACATTTCCTTGTTTTGTTCACTGTGCACAGGGATACCCCATTTAACTGGGATAGCCACACATTTGGAAGCTGTATCATTGATTCCTTGAATTTCATAACTGTCCATATTTTTCTGATCTGCAGTGGGAGAAGCTCTGTTAGTAAAACTAATTCCAGCCCCTGTGTCAATCAAGGCTAATTTATCCTGACCCCCTACTCTACTGATAACATTGGGGCGTGCACAAGAGTCCAGTATCAAGGGTGTTACAAGCCTTAAATTGTGTCCTGGGCCTGTATCCATTTCATCATCCAGAGGCTCTGGACTTGAGTCCTCTGCTGAGATAAAGGAGGCAGGCTGGGCTATGAAGACTTGATACATTTTGATATCTGAACTCAAGAGGTCAGGACATCCCTATGCACTGGCCTTGTGTTTGTCCTGAGCTGCTTGTATGTCCTGTTTTAATTTATCTATTTCTATCTGCAGTATGTGTTTGTCTTGTTCCCATTTAGTTTTTTCCTTTTCTAGCCCATCTCTCTGTGCTTTGAGCTCCTGAAAAGGAATGTAACCTGAGGAGTTTCTAAAAGTACCTCTGCCATGTGCTCTCCAAGGTGTGTGTCCTCTGTCTGTGTTTCTTATGTACTGAGAGGATTCATTGGCTTGCCACTTGCGTGCTTCTGATACTGTAATGACCTGCGAGGGCTGTGTCTTCCAAACAGACCCAATTCTGAGCATTAAAGTATCAAAAGGGGTTGCTTCAGGGTCTTCAGAAAATAACAGAAGGTGTTTTGTAATTTCAGGGGATAGCAATTCTAATAAAAATTCCTTATGCATGCTCTCCCCATAATCTTCTGCTTTGGGCCAGGACTCCTGCTCATTAAGAACTGCTTTTAAAATCCAGGCTCTATATGCAAACTGTTCCAGTGTATCATCTGGTAAAGGTGAAATAATTTTAAATACTTGCATTGGGGAACAGTGAAATAGTTTCTCAGTACCCCTTTTAACCAACTGGTATGGGTGAGTGAGAGAGCCAACCCTGTAATAGTGTGGCCCTAGAGCCAGATGCATAAGTCTTTCAAAGTCAGATTGTTTTCTTCTGTATTTCCCTAGACCCCAGTGAATCAGAATATCAATCGCCCATTTAACCCACTGATTTACATTAAGAGGCATAGTGCCAATTTTCTCAACTATTTTTTCTATATCTCTATCTTTTAAATATTCCTGGAACATTAATTTAACTGGTGCTTTGAGTTCTGTACTGGCTGCCATGTCTAAGTCATCTGAATTATTCTCCTGACAGAGATTGCTGGGTTCTGGCTGAGATAAACTATCTGAATTTTCCTGCTGTGATTCATCTGTGTTTTTGCCATTCCTCAGTCCAACTATGCATACTTTAGTATTCTTTTGTTTGTCAGTAGCTGGTATGCATTGTTGATGGGGTGTGTCATAGGCATAGGGGGCTGAGGGAGGGGTGGGTGTTGGCTTTCTTGCAGAGGCCAATTGATCTTTAACGTGCCTCAATTCAAGTTTAAGTGCTTCTAATTGTTCACTAACAGTTATAAAAGAATTTGTGGCTTGTATCACTTGAGTTCTCTTAATAGAAATGCAAATTTGTGCCTCCTCAAGTTCTTTGGTCAATTGGCTACACTGAGAAGTCAGTTCAGAGTTTTCTTTTCTCATGCTAATGAGGCCCCTGGCCATGCCTTGGATGAAGAGGCATTTCCTTTTATTTGTTTTCTTTTTGAATTCTTGATCATGGTTTAACATCTGTTTTTGAATATTATACCATGATGACTCAGGGAACTCCCCTTCAAATGGACCCCCTTTCCTCTTACAATATGAAATTAAACTTTCTTTAAGTTCTTTAAAATCAAATGCTTCCATATTTGATACTGCAGAAAGGCTGTAGTTGGACTATCTCAAATGTGTAACCTTAGAAGGAGGAATGCTAACTTAAAAGGTATTTCACACCTATTTAACTGGGTGGAAGTGTTAGGGTGAAGTTATAGTGAGAAGGGTGTTAGTAGATTAACAGAATTTTGTATCAATTGCAGCCAGCTTTCAGCCTGCTCTCACTAAGAAAGTTACTGACAGGAGACAGAGAAATAGAAGTTAAAAGGGACAGGAGGTGATAGCTTTATCAGGAAAGATGTATATGGTATTCAATGAGGGAATATTTAACTGTGTAACTCTGTATTTTCTTAGCAGTTCAAATACTATATAAAATCTGTAGCAAGCCTATACATAAAAATAAGACAATTGCAAGCCACTCTGTGTAATGTCCTTAAAATTCTAGATTCTTACAGAGCCTTTTGACAATAAAAATCCACCTTGTCTAACCTACAAAACAAAATTGTAAATGGTCACAAGGGCTATTGATTTTCCTGTCTCACTCTGTCTGAAATCTACTTAATGTATTATACAAAATTATTACTCACCCAACTGGAGATCTGCTGTGAAATCCAAGAGACGAGCCCCCATAAAATGTAAGATGTGGTCCAGTTACTCTTCTATAGGTCCTGGGTTCATTTCACTTCACAGACGCAGGAGGGTTTGTAATAAGACAAGCAAACAGGTGTGGCTTGGAGAAAGGTTTTTATGTAAAAATAGGCTTAATACATAGGTATTGAACAGAGGTATATAGTGATTGTTACAGAGCTGTTTCAGTGTGCATCAATGAATCTGTGTGTGCATGTGTGAAGTGTGAGAGAGATAGAGGCCAGAACCTGTGGGTCAGAGCCGCATGGTAGGCCAGAACATGTGGGTAGAGAGAGAGAGGGGGGAGGGGTGAAGGGAATTGATTATCAGAGCCTCCTGTCTTCCATGTCCAAGGGATGGTGAGAGAGAGAGAGAGACAGGAAGTGTGTCTGTCCTTTATAGTGCCTCTCCAGCAGTTCCCCTTGAGGTCTGCTATTGTCTTTGGCCACTCCCTTTAAGGTCTACCCATCTTGATTTAGCAAGGAGGGGCTGCAGCCAGGTCCTAGAGACTGACGTCACCCAGGGGTCAGAGTTTAGACTGAATTAAACAGAGTCCATAGCTGCATGAAATGTATGCTGACAACTACAGGCCGGTTAGTTTAACTTCGGTGGTGAGTAAATTATTGGAAACGCTGCTGAAAGAGAAAATAGTGAGGTTTCTGGAATCCAGTGGATTACAGGATCCGAGGCAGCATGGATTCACCAGAGGCAGGTCACACAAATCTGATTGATTTCTTTGACTGGGTGACCAGGGAGTTGGACTGAGGGAGAGCTCTAGATGTGTTGTATTTAGATTTCTGTAAAGTCTTTGACACTGTTCCTCACAGGTGACTTATAAACAAACAGCACCCTAGGGATGGAACCTAAAGTTACTGCTTGGTTTAGAAATTGGTTGAGTGGGAGGCGACAAAGGGTACAGGTAAATGGAGCTCACTCTGAGGAGAGGGAAGTTACCAGTGGTGTGCCCCTGGGATCTGTCCTTGGTTCGATTCTTTTTAACATCTTTGTTAGTGATATAGCGGAAGGTCTATCCGGTAAAGTTTACCTCTTTGTGGATGATACCAAAATCTGCAATAGAGTAGACACCCAGAAAGGTGTAGATAACATGAGGAGGGATCTAGCTAAGCTTGAAGAATGGTCTAGAATTTGGCAGCTGGGATTTAATATTAAAAAATGCAAGGTCATGCATTTGGGTTGCAGCAATCCAAGGGAGCAATATAGTATAGGGTGTGAAGTAGTTTTGGCCGCTAAAGAAGAGCGGTACCTCGGTGTGGTTGTGTCTGATGATCTTAAGGTAGCTAAACAGGTAGAAAAGGTGACGGCAAAAGCTAGAATGATGCTTGGGTGCATAGGGAGAGGAATGGCTAGCAGAAAAAAAAGAGGCGATAGTGTCTCTGTATAAGTCTTTGGTGCAAACTCATGTGGAGTATTGTGTGCAATTCTGAAGACTGCACCTTCAAAAGTATATAAACAGGATGGAGTCAGTACAGAGGGTGGCTACTAAAATGGTTAGTGGTCTTCATTATAAAGCATATGAGGAGAGACTTAAGGATCTTAATATGTACACCTTAGAGGAAAGGTGAGATAGAGGAGATATGATTGAGATGTTTAAATACCTCTGAGGCATAAATGCACAGGGGGAGAGCCTCTTTCAATTGAAAGCAAATTCTACTAAGAGGGGACATGGGATGAGGGTGAAAGGGGATAGATTCAGGAGTGATATGTGGAAATATTTCTTTACGAAATGACTGGTGGATCCATGGAATAGTCTCCAATTGAAGGTGGTAGAGATGAGGATAGTATCTGAATTCAAAAAAGACATTGGGGCATGTTTACTAAAAACCGCTAATTTGCGCGCCGCAAAATAGCGCACTAAAAGCGGTACTTAAGAGCGCTTAAACGCCCCGCAATCGTGCGTGTCACCACCGCAGAGGTGCGCGGCACACTAACGGGCCCCGTACAAGTGCGGGCCCGCAAATGTCCGATAGAGGTGTGGAACGGCTAACGGAGGGTGGAGGAAGGCTCCGGAGGGGCGGAGGGACGGGGTCAATGGGTGGAGAGTGGGAGGGGAGAGGCTCCCCGCACATTATTGGGCCCGAATTTGCATGTAAAAATAGCGCGAGTGAAACACTCGCGGTAGAGGGCATTTAAAGGGAAGAGAAAACATTTCCGTTAGCAATGTACAGCAAAACCGGGGAAACCTGCAAAACGTGAGCAGTGTGATACATGTGCACAGCACAAAAGTGAAAATAAAAATATAAAGTGACCACAACAAAAATATCACAAATAGTAATTCAGTTGGGGAACAGTTATAGTAATGGGCAAATATAGAAAACACACCCAGGAAAGCTCCAGAAAGAACAAATGAATATTGGAAGGGTCTACGGAGCGGAGACTCATCCAAAACAAATTTCCTTTTTGGAGCTTTACTGGGAGTGTTTGCTATGGTTGACCATTAATATCACTGTTGCCCAGCGTGGTGATATATTGTCCCCCAGTTTCTGTGGTCATTTCCGTGGTTTATGTGCACGTTTGTCACCAGACAGGGTGCATGTGCCCACAGTAAAAATGCGTAGAGCAGGGTTTGTGACTCCATCCTGCCAGGTTTACTACCTCCAGGGGCTGCACTGTCTCTGTGGCCATAGTGTGGTGCAGTGGACATAGCCAGTACCTCTAGGACCAGAAAGTCAGAGGTTCAAATCCCAGCTGGGGCACTTGCCAGCCCAGTCCCTATATTTTACCCACCACTAAACAAAGATAACTCAGACACCCCTGTATTGCAGGCAACATAAGCATGGGGAAAACACCCATATTTTACACAACACTGCAAACACACCACAACAATGGGCAGTACCTACAGCCAGGTCCCCCAAATGCAGTCCCGTACTGCCACATTGCAATCATGTCATCTGCTTTTTATGCGAGAAGCTCATCGCATCATGTTGGCGGACGAGTACATGTGGTGCAGGGGGCAGTGACTGCTAGCCACAGAAGACAGAGGTCTAGCCATGTGCAGGCTGGCACAGTCCACTGCAACAGACAGGCCCTGCCGGATCCACAGTCATGGACATTCCAGGGAATCCAGGCAATCTGTGACTACACGGTGGTGCAGTGCACACAGACAATGCATGCAAGACCATAAGGTCTCAGGTTCAAAGCCCAGCTGGGGCTACCACCAATCCTGCCCACATATTTTTCCCACAACTAAACAGTGATAGTAAGGACACACCTTTCGTGGTGAGGACATATGCAATGGTAATACGTCTATCTTTTACCCCACTGAGCACAGACACCATGAACAGGGCCAGTGCCTAGAGCAGAGTCCCCCAAATGCAGTCCTGGTGGCCCACACACCAGTCAGGTGTCATGCTGCCACTCATACAAATGCCTGTGCTGTATATCTATGCACCACCCCCATGGCATGTAGCTCATGCATATTCATGAGGGACAGCAGGAAAACCCGAACAGTGTGATGCAAACCTGGACTGGAGTTGGGAATCTCTGCCGTAAAGCAGCAGCCAACAGGGGCAGACACACCCACACCCACACCCACAGGCCCCATTGGACAATGCCTACCTGAGAGGCAGGACATTGGGCCCTGCCTGTATCTCCCAATATGAGCAGTTGCATACCTTAGCGATGCTACCCTACACCTGGGTATATAGTACACAGCTATCAAACGTCTCCTATGAAAACTGGCAGATATCAATTTATACGCAAACACATGTTGATGATTGAGCTCCACCATAACAATCATTCTGATGTCTGTGTTGTGTGCTGCAGGTCTGGCGTCCGACAGTGTTTACCACCCTAGGGAGGGACCCCCATCAGCCTTGCGTACCATATCCATGCCTGTACTGTTCTCAGGACTGGTGTGTTGGGTAGGGCAGCTAAACCCCCTTGATTGTAGCACAAAAGATGACCAAGCTGGGTAATGGTGACAGCAATGGGAAAACTTAAACAGACACCCCCAATAAAGGCCAGAAGAAAGTATATGAATCTCTGAAAGGTCCCCGCTCCTGCAGCATACAAGGTGCATGTTCACACCTTGAGATAGGATATAGCAGGGTTAGCCACTCCAATGGACAGTTCCCCTATGGCATGCCCATGTTCCACAACAGTATGTTTGAGTTGGGGGGGATGCGTGGATGATTATGCAGGCACCCAAACCCCAGAACGCACAGCATAGGCAGACGCCTATATGCACACAGGATGGCCCAAAACTGTGCACCACCAGCACCAGCAGCAGAAGGACATGCAGCATGTTTGTGGAGGGGTCCTGATTTCCTAGGGGGGCAGTGGAAGTTGCTCAGAGAAGACGGAGGCAGACACCCCTTCACGTGTGTGCAGGGCACCCCAACAGAAGGGCACCTCCTGACAAACACACATGGTACCACCAGGGAGTACATTGCCTCTGTGGCCGCAGTGTGGTGCAGTGAACATAGCCACTGTGTTCAGGTTCCAAAGATTACCAGTTCAGCTCCCAGCTGGGGCCCCCAGAAACACAGTCCTCATATTTTACTCACCAATAAACCCTGATAGTAAAGACAAACCATAATTGCAGAGAAGAAAAGCATGTTCCCCAAACCTCGATTTTACCCTAAGGAGCACATACACCTGAACAATGTGCAACACCTACAGCAGAGAACACAAAAAGCTGTCCAGTAGGGCCACATTTCACTCAGTTGTGATACGGTAACCAATATAAGCCCATGTCAGCATGGTGGCGTAGGCTTCCTGGTGAGAGAGGGGGCAGTGGCTGCTGCCCACAGAAGATGCTGGCCTAGCCACCATCATGTGGGTGCAGTGCACTCCAACAGACAGCACCTGTGTGACAAACACCCATGGACTCTGCAGGGAATGCACCGTTGCTGTGCTCAGATGGTGGTGCATTTGATTTAGCCAGTGCCTCTAAGACCAGAACGCCACAGGTTCCAATCCCAGCTGTGGAACTTTCCATCCCAAAACCCACATTTTACCCATGAGTGAAACATGGTAGTAAAGAACGAAACTTTCCTGCAGAGGACATAAGCGTCGGGCAAAAGCCCATACCTGTCCTTAAACAGCACACAGCACATAAACATATGCATCACCTACAGCAGAATCCCCCAAATGCAGTCATGGAGTGTCACAAATTACTCTGGTTGGATGATGTCTCCCAAAAAGATGCGTGTGCCTCAATGTAACCTAATGGCCCCATGGTATGCAGATGTATCATAGGCATATTCATTACAGACATCATGAAAAGCAGACCAGTGTTTGTGCCACCTGGACTGGAGTTGGTAACCTCTGCCCAATAGCACTGGGCAACAGGGGCAGAAACACCTGCACCTGCAGGCTCCATTATCCAAAGACCAATGCAGCGGCAGGATGTTGGGCTCTGTGTGCCTCTCCCAATACTAGCATGTGCATACATTACCAATGCAACAGTAGACATGGGGATACGGTACAGAGATATCAAAAGCCTGTTATCATCACTGTCAGATAGAGATGGCTATGTTAAGCACAAGCAGCTCATTGAGCTGTACCATAGCAACGTCTCTGATGTATGTGCAATGTTTGTCAGGTCATGTGTCCTCCAGTGTCCACCACCGTGGAGAATGACTCCAACAGTACACCATAACATTGCCAGGCCTGCAATGTGCCCATTACTGGTGCGTTGGCCAGGGCTGCCACATAACACAACATCTGCTCAATGTTGCCCTAGGTGTAGGGAGTGTCTGTCCGTCTATCCAGTGAGTGGTGTCTGCCCACACCCTCTGCAGCACACACTGATAGCACCTTTGCCAGTATTGGCCTGCAAATGTGCATAATGAGGAGCAAAGTACTGTGGGTATAGAACAGACAGGGCGGCATGAGCAGGATGCATCTGCACAGGGCACACATGACTGCCTGGGACGATGTAGTGCCTGGCGGTCACCTCCACAGACATGGTGTCCATTGAATGCCTTGCTTGGAGGTCATTCTCACCCTGACCGATTAGTGAACACGGCCTGGCTAGGTTCCACCAGAGTGCCATATAGTAGGTCTCTCATGTGATGTATATGGGGCCCAATCACTGAGTTAAGTGTGTGGTGGGTGTGTTCACATCCCAGTTATGGGTGGATACATTTCCCCTGGTAGCATGCACTATGGACTGCCTAGTGGCCTGACTGCAGTGAGCATGTGTCTGGCTGGTACACTGTGCAGGGTTCAGTAGATGGGGACACACTGTGCCTGCTGCTGGGAAATGTAAGATGGTGCTGTGGGGATCAGGCCCTACTGTCTGGGGGCTCTGGAAATATGGATGCGTACAGAACTGCAGCGAGCTCCCTATAGGTTGTCAGTACCACAGCTGGACTTTGTCTGATGGTGCTGCCAGCCGCTACCAGTGTCGATGGGATATTGAATGTGGAGATGTTGTTGGGGGGGAACCTTGTTTCCACAGGACCAGTTTGGTGGTCTGACACCCTTCGCCTATGTGTACAAACAGCTCTTTTCCTCACACACACACTGCACATATATCATTTGGGCAGAGCACCCACACACGAGATGCACCCCTCTGTGAGTATTGTAGCCCACCAAGCCCAGAGGTGACTGGTAGATCCAGATGGTCAAAGGTGTGTCTGATATGCCAAACTATCTGACATCGGCAGACAAGTTGACATGAGGTATAGGCCAGCCCCGCCAGGATAGGTGCTGTGTGTCCCACCTCACCCTCAGGGTGAGCACAGGCCACACACACTCTCATGGTCTGTAGCCACTCTGTAACAGCACCACGGAAGGTCAGTACCCACTACCAGTCCCAGGTGCTGTTGTGTTTCACACCCTATAGTCTGCCCACCTGTATAGCGTTGCTTTGCATGTGCAGTGCATCATGGGTGTGAGTGGGCACACCCTACCCTGTTAAACGTAGCACACAGTCTGCAGAGGTTATATTGCAGCCAGCCAGACATCTCATCATAGCTATGGAGCTGTAGTCCACTGGTGACAGCAATGCCTCTGTAAGCGACAGGTTGCTGGTTCAAATCCTTGTTGTGGTTGTCCACACAAAGTATTTTGAATATTTACATTGTCACATATACTGCGTCAGTCAGCATCACTGCTGGTTACATTGCACAAATCGGACATTTTTTGCACAGGGCATTGTAACATGGAGATAAAGATTTCTCAAGGGTCTTGTGGGCTGTCTGTCCCAGAAAGTGTGTAATGTCCTGTAGTACTGCCAACTCAGAAACCATCACAGTGCATTAACCCTAGGATGCCTTATAAGGTGTCCTATGGAGCACCTGATGCTTACAGCACTGTGAGGATCTCATAGCTGCCACCACTATTTTACATTTTGAAACCGGTCATTGGCTGTACTCACCAATAACCTCACTGTGGATGGAAATACACAACCTCTGGCTCCACAGTCAGCGAGGTAATCTGTGGGCCACAGCTCAATAGCTGCGAACAGATGCCTGCCGTTGTAAAGAGGCAATCATGCAGACTGTGTGCTGTGGTTATCAGGGGGGTGGTGATCCACTAGTGAGATTGTTGTACAGCACATGACGTATATAGCACTGTAAGGGTATTGACACTGGCAGCACTGCTGTATTGTAGAAAGAGGTCTGGGGCAGGTAACACTGTTGCAACGTATGAAGATATATGTCTTGTGCAGCACAGATGTACATCAAATGCAGCATGCGTAATCCTGTACTGCTGTACAATAATGTGTGCTGCGTGAGACAGGTATACAAGAGCCCAACTGGAACATGTAACCCAATGACAACAGGTTATGCAGTCCACTTACAAACATTGTGCAACACCTCTGCCACCAGGACTGTATGCCATCACATATAACAAAGGATAACATGCAGTAAGGTGGCATGCCAACGCACATGTCCTGGTAATGGGCACCATGAAACCTACTGTGCATGTCCAATGCTCAGATATGAACATCCCCCCACCCCCCATGGCAACCACCACATCATTGCTGGACATACATGGAGATGCACCACAGAACATACTCCAGTGGCACACAAAACCCCATATCACCAGGGGGACTGACACCTGACGTTGATGGTCTGTCAGCACCCATTGTTATCAGTGGCAAAGCAGAACCTGCTAGGTAACACAAATAGCACACCTCATCTGACAATGCACCAGGAATCATTGGATATGTGTCCAGAGGTTGAATACCACACTGTCTAAACAAGATTGATCCATAATAATCATGGTATGTTTTGGGACATGCGAGATACATCGTTGCTATATGTGTCTGCAAAGACCAGTAGATATAATGTTAGCGACCCCATAACCAGTGTATCTGAATGATGCGTGCATTTACAATGTGCCTTTATTTTGACGCGCAGCCATGCGGAACGTACCAGCGTGATTAGCCTAATCGCGCAGCCATGCGGTGCGCCCATACGCGTGCCGCGACGCGCAAATCCGGAAGTTGCATCGCGCACGTCATGACGCGCATACAGGAACATGACGTCCAGGACAAGGAAGCCGGCGTTTAGCCTCCGTGAGCTGCGCTACCTGGCAGCCCTCATTGGCCAGAAGCAGGCAAGGCTGTTCCCTGGCCCCTCCAGGCGAAGGAACATGGGGAAGGTGAGGAGGGCCTGGGAGAGGCTCACCAGGTGCTTCAACCGCATGGCTGACCACCAAAGGGAGGTAAGTGAATGGCCACAGGTCATCATAACCATATACACAGACAGGGTTGATGGCAGCTGTCCATGATGCTGTGTGTAGGTACTCCAGATCACGAAAGTGCACCAGTTAAAGGCACACACCATATTGTTCATGTATCACCTCTGAGTGGATTGCCATGTACCCAGGTGCTGACAGATGTGGTCACATAGGGCATGATGCCACCCTGGAGACCTGACTATTGCTGCTGTTGTTGTACTACAGCACACTATAATACAGCTAGGCCACACATCTGCCTATGGAGTGTCCTGAAACATCATGTGCTGATGGTGGTATCTGTATCTGCAGGGAACACATAGGGGCCACCCTCTGGTGTCCGGAAACGTACAGCACATGGTCCCCAGCCAACCAGGTGCCATGGGGTTGTTTGCCAATGTTGTGTAATACATCCCCCCCTATCCCCAGGACTCCAGACAGCATATCAGAGTGGTCCCACGGTCACCGTGGAGATATGGTTGTTTGTGCCAATGTACTTGGAAGCATCCCCCCTACCTCCAGGAGTCCAGAGAGGCCATCCAAGTGGGCTTTGTGTCACCCTGGAGATATGGCTGTGTGTCCTAATGTACCTATAAGCATCCCCCCTACCTCCAGGAGTCCAGAGAGAACATCCAAGTGGGTTCACTGTCACCCTGGAGATATGGCTGTGTGTCCTAATGTAGTTATAAGCATCCCCCCTACCTCCAGGAGTCCAGAGAGGCCCTCCAAGTGGGTTCACTGTCACCCTGGAGATATGGCTGTGTGTCCTAATGTAGTTATAAGCATCCCCCCTACCTCCAGGAGTCCAGAGAGGCCCTCCAAGTGGGTTCACTGTCACCCTGGAGATATGGCTGTGTGTCCTAATGTAGTTATAAGCATCCCCCCTACCTCCAGGAGTCCAGAGAGGCCCTCCAAGTGGGCTCTGTGTCACCCTGGAGATATGGCTGTGTGTCCTAATGTACTTATAAGCATCCCCCCTACCTCCAGGAGTCCAGAGAGGCCCTCCAAGTGGTCTCTGTGTCATTCTGGAGATATGGCTGTGTGTCCTAATGTACTTATAAGCATCCCCCCTACCTCCAGGAGTCCAGAGAGGCCCTCCAAGTGGGCTCTGTGTCACCCTGGAGATATGGCTGTGTGTCCTAATGTAGTTATAAGCATCCCCCCTACCTCCAGGAGTCCAGAGAGGCCCTCCAAGTGGGTTCACTGTCACCCTGGAGATATGGCTGTGTGTCCTAATGTAGTTATAAGCATCCCCCCTACCTCCAGGAGTCCAGAGAGGCCCTCCAAGTGGGTTCACTGTCACCCTGGAGATATGGCTGTGTGTCCTAATGTAGTTATAAGCATCCCCCCTACCTCCAGGAGTCCAGAGAGGCCCTCCACGTGGGTTCACTGTCATCCTGGAGATATGGCTGTGTGTCCTAATGTAGTTATAAGCATCCCCCCTACCTCCAGGAGTCCAGAGAGGCCCTCCAAGTGGGCTCTGTGTCACCCTGGAGATATGGCTGTGTGTCCTAATGTACTTATAAGCATCCCCCCTACCTCCAGGAGTCCAGAGAGGCCCTCCAAGTGGTCTCTGTGTCACCCTGGAGATATGGCTGTGTGTCCTAATGTACTTATAAGCATCCCCCCTACCTCCAGGAGCCCAGAGAGGCCCTCCAAGTGGGCTCTGTGTCACCCTGGAGATATGGCTATGTGTCCTAATGTAGTTATAAGCATCCCCCCTACCTCCAGGAGTCCAGAGAGGCCCTCCAAGTGGGTTCACTGTCACCCTGGAGATATGGCTGTGTGTCCTAATGTAGTTATAAGCATCCCCCCTACCTCCAGGAGTCCAAAGAGGCCCTCCAAGTGGGTTCACTGTCACCCTGGAGATATGGCTGTGTGTCCTAATGTAGTTATAAGCATCCCCCCTACCTCCAGGAGTCCAGAGAGGCCCTCCAAGTGAACATAAGAACATAAGAACATAAGATATGCCATACTGGGTCAGACCAAGGTCCATCAAGCCCAGTATTCTGTTTCCAACAGTGGCCAATCTAGGTCATACGTACCTAGCAGTTTCCCCAAGGGACACAGGTTCCACAATGCTTGTATTGGTTCAAGCATTGATATCCTGGGTCCCTTCTTAATAATGGTTTATGGACCTTTCCTCCAGGAACTTGTCCAAACCTTTTTTAAACCCAGCTACACTAACAGCCTTTACTACATCCTCCGGTAACAAATTCCAGAGTTTGATTACACGTTGAGTGAAAAAATATTTTCTTTTATTAGTCTTAAATAGTTTACCCTGTAGCTTCATTGCATGTCCCCTAGTCTTTCTATATTCTGATAAGGTAAACAATCGATCTACGTTTACCCGTTCCACTCCGTTCATTAATTTATAGACTTCTATCATATCTCCCCTCAGCCGTCTCTTTTCCAGGTTAAAGAGCCCCAACCTTTTTAGCTTTTCTTCATAGGAGTAGCCTTCCATCCCCTTTACCATTTTGGTGGCTCTTCTCTGAACCTTTTCTAAAATCGCTATATCCTTTTTAAGATACGGCGACCAGAATTGCACACAATATTCAAGGTGCGGTCTCACCATGGAACGATATAGAGGCATTATAATATCTTTTGTTTTATTTTCCATTCCTTTCCTTATCATACCTAGCATTCTATTTGCTCTCTTGGCCGCCGCTGCACACTGGGCCGAGGGTTTTAACATGGTATCCACAAGGACGCCTAAATCTTTTTCTTGGGTGGTGGTTCCTAATGTGGAACCTTGCATCGTGTAACCATAGTTTGGGTTGTTCTTCCCTAGGTGCATAACCTTGCACTTCTCCACATTAAATTTCATCTGCCATTTTGATGCCCAGTCTTCCAATTTATCAAGATCCTCTTGCAATTTTCCACAATCCTCCTGGGTTTTAACAACTTTAAATAGTTTTGTGTCATCAGCAAATTTGATAACCTCACTCGTTATTCCACTTTCCAGGTCATTTATGAATATGTCAAAAGCAGCGGACCCAGCACAGATCCCTGGGGTACACCACTATTCACCTTTCTCCATTGGGAAAATTGGCCATTTAGCCCTACCCTCTGCTGTCTATCTTTTAACCAGTTCCTGATCCACAGTAGTACACTGCCTCCTATCCCATGACTCTTTAGTTTTGCCAAAAGTCTCTCATGAGGGACCTTGTCAAAGGCTTTCTGAAAGTCCAGATACACAATATCAACCGACTCACCTTTGTCCACCTGTTTATTCACTCCTTCAAAAAACATAACAGATTAGTAAGACAAGATCTTCCTTGTCTAAAGCCATGTTGGCTGTCTCCCATTAGGTCATGACTATCTATATGCTGAGTAATTTTATTCTTTATGATGGTTTCTACCATTTTTCCCGGTACTGATGTCAGGCTCACCGGTCTGTAGTTTCCCGGATCACCCCTCGAACCATTTTTAAAAATTGGTGTTACATTGGCGATCCTCCAATCCTCAGGTATTAGAGATGATTTTAATGATAGTTCACAGATTACTGATAGCAGGTCTGCAATCTCAAATTTCAGTTCTTTCAACACCCTTGGATGTATACCATCCAGCCCAGGTGATTTGCTACTCTTCAGTTTATCTAATAGTTGTAAGACATCTTCCCGATGTATCGATATTTCCTTCAATTCTTCCACACCTTTAAATACCACTTCAGTCGTGGGTAACATCCCTACATCTTCCTCAGTAAAGACCGAAGCAAAGAATTCATTCAGTCTCTCCGCTATCGCCTTGTCGCCTCTTAGTGCTCCTTTAACCCCTTTATCATCTAATGGACCAACTGACTCTCTCACGGGTTTTTTGCTACGAATGTACTTGAAAAGGTCTTTATTTCGCGTTTTTGCTTCCGCAGCAAGCTTCTTCTCAAATTCTCTCTTTGCCTGCCTTATCAATGCCTTGCATTTGACTTGCCAGTGCTTGTGCTGTTTCCAGGTTTCATCATTTGGCTCTTTTTTCCATTTCTTGAAAGATGCTTTTTGGCAACAACAGCCTCTCTGACCTCAGCTTTAAACCATGCTGGCAATTTTTTAGACTTCCTTCCACTTTTCTTAAAGCGTGGAATACAGCTGGTCTGGGCTTCCAAGATAGTATTTTTCAACAACACCCAAGCTTGATGTACGTCTTTAACCTTTGCAACTGCTCCTTTTAGTTTTTTCTTAACTGTTTTCCTCATTCTATCATAGTCTCCCTTTCGAAAGTTAAAGGGTAGTACTGTGGATTTCCTTACTATCCCTCCTCCACTAATTAAATCAAAGGCGATCATGCTATGATCACTATTGCCAAGTGGCCCCAACACCCTTATCTCTTGCACTTCATCTGGTGTTCCACTAAGGACTAGGTCTAATATTGCTTCCCCTCTGGTCGGTTCATGAACCAGCTGCTCCAAGAAGCAGTCATTTATTTCATCTAGGAACTTTATCTCCCTAGCATGTCCTGTTGTGACACTGACCCAGTCGATGCCGGGGTAATTGAAATCACCCATTGGGCTCTGTGTCACCCTGGAGATATGGCTGTGTGTCCCAATGTACTTATAAGCATCCCCCCTACCTCCAGGAGTCCAGAGAGGCCCTCCAAGTGGGCTCTGTATCACCCTGGAGATATGGCTGTGTGTCCTAATGTACTTATAAGCATCCCCCCTACCTCCATGAGTCCAGAGAGGCCCTCCAAGTGGGCTCTGTGTCACCCTGGAGATATGGTTGTGTGTCCTAATGTAGTTATAAGCATCCCCCCTACCTCCAGGCGTCCAGAGAGGCCCTCCAAGTGGGCTCTGTGTCACCCTGGAGATATGGCTGTGTGTCCTAATGTAGTTATAAGCATCCCCCCTACCTCCAGGAGTCCAGAGAGGCCCTCCAAGTGGGTTCACTGTCACCCTGGAGATATGGCTGTGTGTCCTAATGTAGTTATAAGCATCCCCCCTACCTCCAGGAGTCCAGAGAGAACATCCAAGTGGGTTCACTGTCACCCTGGAGATATGGCTGTGTGTCCTAATGTAGTTATAAGCATCCCCCCTACCTCCAGGAGTCCAGAGAGGTCCTCCAAGTGTGCTCTGTGTCACCCTGGAGATATGGCTGTGTGTCCTAATGTACTTATAAGCATCCCCCCTACCTCCAGGAGTCCACAGAGGCCCTCCAAGTGGGCTCTGTGTCACCCTGGAGATATGGCTGTGTGTCCTAATGTAGTTATAAGCATCCCCCCTACCTCCAGGAGTCCAGAGAGGCCCTCCAAGTGGTCTCTGTGTCACCCTGGAGATATGGCTGTGTGTCCTAATGTAGTTATAAGCATCCCCCCTACCTCCAGGAGTCCAGAGAGGCCATCCAAGTGGGCTCTGTGTCACCCTGGAGATATGGCTGTGTGTCCTAATGTAGTTGGAAGCATCCCCCTACCTCCAGGTGTCCACACACACCAGTAGGGTGTGGCCCATCCACCCTGGGGATATGGTGCAGTGCCACAATGCTGTTGAGTCCATCCTCCCCATCTCCTGGAGTCATGACACCTGCGTATGGTGTTCAGGGAGTCACCATGGTGCCCTGCTGTATGTTGGTGAGGATGTGCCCTTGGACACCCAAGACCCAGGGGGAGGGCGAGCAGATTGTTACGGAGCTTATGTGAGTCTAATATGTCCCATAGGGTATGGAGGTTGGGTTGCACATCACCCACAGTCCATGGGGTCCACAGCTCAGCACACACACTGTAGATGTAGCCAGATGGTACGTTGCTTGCAGATGTGGCTGTGTGTAAGCCACACATCACACATATTAGCATGGAGATCCACGTCCAAAGGTCTGTAACAGAGACATGTCCCCAGCTATGCTTGTTGAGTCTGGTCGCACATGTGCACAGCCCCCAAGGCATCACACACCTGTTTGCAGATGTCGAGCACAGATGCTGGTGAAGAGGTCCATGCACCCACCCAGGCTGCACAACACAGCCTATCACTCACACATGAGCAGAGGTGGCAATAGCCCATAACCGTGTAATGGGCCCTGGCACATAGTGTCTGCGTGCTAAACCCACAGAACCATCCAGTGTCCAGGGTCCAGGTCTGATGAAATAACACCATCAGATAGGTCAGATTGGGACAGATGTATGTCCACCATGACCACCATGCTTCGTCCAAAAGACGCCAAACCAGGTCTGATGTAACAATCAACATCCCCAGGACAGACAGGTCACACAATCCCTGTAGTGTGTCGCACACTGCTACCCATGGCCTTGTAGCAACCCACATGTCATGGACATGGCCCCTGGTAAGGTGCATAGGGCAACCCACCCAATGTCACATCTCTGATGACATCACCCATGTGTGCTGTTATATCACATTCCCATGGGTGTGGATTGCATGGCATGTGTAGATGATGTCACCACGAATGTCTGACACATAACACATACATGGTTTGGGGGTCAGCATGGACATCAGCATTGCCAAACATGATGTGGTATGGCAGAGCCATGTCTGTGAAGGGGGCCACAGGGAACATGACCTGTGCATTCAGGGTGAGGCTCACAATGGCCATAGGTGTCACAGCACACATGCCCACACCCACAGCTCAGCATGTAGGTGGCACTGGGCACAGCTAATCACCAGGAGCAAGCAGGTATCAGCTGTCACATGTTGGTACTGTCTGCCCTGTTGCAGCCTGCATGTGGCCGCTCCCCAGCAGCCAATAGGGAGGAATCTCGGAGTAAGCCACAGCTCCTGTGTGCTGCCCTGACGCCTCCCCCAAATGGTGCACCCCAGTTCATTAAGTTATGCCAAACCAGCAGGTCTGTGTCCCTGTATGTGCAACACACCTCAATGGTATTGCCACCCCTGTGTCTGTGCCTGCTGACGTCTCCCCGAAAGGTAGCACAGGTGTATGGGCGATCCCATCACTGGGAGATGTGTTGACCTCAACCAAACAGAATCCCAGGGGAACAGTGAGAACGTCCCCTGCACATGACCCCCCCATTCGTGGACAGGCAAAAATGACACGCCCATAATGTGACGTCACGCCATGTGTTTGCAGACCAGGGCAAAATGTGTCATCAGCTCCATGGTCACTGACAACCATGCCTGGTGTGCGGAATGGCCAGGCCACACTCACGCCCTGTCGCCATGTCTGGCCTGTGGGATTGCAGCCAGGAGCGGTAGGTTGGACTGAGGACCCAAACCCAACACCCACCACCCCACCAACGTGGCTGTGGTGTCACCCATGTACCCAGGGGTGTCCCGTTGCACCTGTGGATCCCATGTAACCCAACAGATGGCTGGGTGGTTCCAAAGGGTTCCCCCCCCCCAAACATCAGGATGCCAGGGCTGTGGCACTGAGGAACGCACTCAGTCCAAAAAGGCCTCATGGAATCACCAGGCCCCACAGGCGACTTTGTGGCAACAACAAGGTCCGGAGTCCACAAACGCATCTGAGCCCCCTTGGGCCATGCTGTGGGGCAAGGGCTGTGACCAGTACCACTACACAGGCCTCACCAGTGTCACCAGCCCAGAGGATGCTGGCCACCAAACGCTCTCCTGAGGCTATCCTTGGGCCATCAGGGTCCTTGATAACACCCCAGACCACACACATTGTGTCATTGTCAGCCGCTGTGATCTGGTGCACAGCATGGGAAAATGGACCATCAGTGCAGATGGGTGACATCTGTGACACCCCGGGACCAGGACACCCATGTTAGCCTGCACCTCGGTCCCATACCGCAACAAGCCGCAGCACACAGGGCCAAGATACGTCCAAATGTCTGACGGGCCTGGTGACTGTGACAGCTCTGAGGGTAAGTAGGTAACCCTCCAGGGGGGGCCTGCATGTCTCAAAAGGAGATAGCCATGGTCTGTGGATGTGTACCACCATGAGGTACTAGGATAGGTAGTCAGGGCCACTCTGTACCAGTCACAACCTATGCAGAGCACACGTCACACGACCCAGACAAGAACCAATATCCACAGTCTCCAAGGGTGCCAGCCACCCTGCCAGTATATCAGCATGTACAGGATACTCTCCTGAGAAGGATGGGATCCATCTCGCATCACCCCCCCACATGCCCACTAGCTGTACAGTGACTATCCTGTGTTGTACGTCTCCATTGTCCCAAACAACATAGCCCCCACTGTACACCATGGTGTTGTAGTCAGCTATGCTGACAACTTAATGTCACCAATGACATGCCATCAGGCCATCTGGTAGGGGCGTATGACCGTGGATGCTGTGGGTTGCCGTGTCTGCCAGGCATCCTTGCTGTCAGACAGTATAGTGCCTATTAGCCTGTTCATGGGAATGGTTCTGATGGTGTTTGCAAAACATCGATAACACCACGTTTTGCCACTTCCGCATGACAAGTAGCACCTGTCAAGGCATGTCCAGACAAACGCAACTGTTGCCTGCAGGGTGTCCTTGGACAGGTGTCAGGGCAGAGGCTGAGTCACCCCCATTGCCATTGTGTCATGGACACGTGTCTGCCTAGTGGCTGCAGAACTGGAACACTGTTTACAGGATAAACCGTGCCACACCCCCTGTACGCCTTGATATCTGTCAGGGACAGGGTGGCAGCAATGGCCCACGTAACTGGGAGCTGACAAGCCCATCCCAACCAGGCGGGCCGGGATCTGCGATGCTGCAGAGGGAAAGCCAGCAACGGCCCCTCCCTGCCCAGAACGAACAGATGCTAGTAGTCATATGGCCATCATGGACCACACCGAGCGGAGGCTGATAGAACCTGTCCACCTCCCTCAAATCCACCACATCTGAGAGATACACAGCTGTAGCTGAATCTGCAGCGCCAGCATCCACAGGGCCTCACAGTCCCTGATGAGGTACATGTCCCCCCCCTCAACCATCCACGTAACCACATGTCGACATTCCCATGAGGTCCATGGCACTGCATGCATGTGTGGTGGCCCATACCATCGTAACCTGGGACTATGTACATCATGGGAGGTGTCTGAGATCCCTGTGAGGTAGTTGGCGGCCCCCCCCCCCCGGCACACACACTCTGGTGAGCATCCCGTGTCAAATGACCCTAGGGGGTCCCCACCAGAGGTGGGTAGGTCCCGTTTCCCTCAGGGGACCGCAGCCATACCCTCCTGAACCAGCTGCTGTCATGGAACAGCAGGGATTGGCCCACACAAAAGAACCATTGCCCCTCGGGGATGTGTCACCCTTTACTCATTCCCTGTGTCTCTGTCACGCTCACCCTCCCCCGCCCCCCCTCTGTCTGTCTCTGTCCCACCCCCCATGTTACCTGTGTGTTGTGGGGGAGTCGAGATATGGGGGGGGGGGGGCAGCATGCAGGCAATGTGTGATGCTGCTGACTGCTGCCCTCTGTGACTGTTCCTGTCTATGCCAGCCAGGCTCAGTGATACCGTTGTGACACACACCTGCAAACATATTCCAACATATTCCAAGGACCAACTGTTATAGGTGGGTCACTATGCTGTGTGTGCCACACACAGCAGGGGTGAGGGAGCAGCCCAACGTTGACCACACAGGGGTATGTCTAGACTGTCCAACCACCTGTGACAGACGTTAGGTGATGACCCAGTCAATGTTTGCATATCCACAGGTGGAGGACCTGAGGAAGAAGGGGCGGGAACTCCGCCTACACCACCCTGCATTTATTGAGCAGTGCACCACAGAGGCTGAGTCCCAACCTGATGGTGAGTATTGGGCCGCCAGCCTGAGTTTTTCTGCTTATGAACATGTTTTATGTGCCACACATGGATGTGCCCTAATGTCTGTCGTCCTCCACAGATGGAGATGGCAGCGATGGAGGGCCCAGCACCTCCACCTATATGCCCCGCCGACCCACCACCCGCCGTGCAAGGGAGAGGGGGGAGGGTGTGGAGGAGAGTCCTGAGCCCCAGCACCAGGACACAGAGGAGGAGGAGATGGAGGCAGAGGAGGTGTCTGTGACCGGAAGTGAGGCCGAAGATGTAGCAGACCGGGAGGTGGAGCCGGCGCATATACCCACACATCCCCCCAACCAGGGGGATGTGGATGTGACAATGGGGGGTGCAGGGGAGAGGGGGCAAGGGGGGGGGAGGTGGGCCAGGGGTGGGTTCCGCAGTGTCGATGCTGGGAGGGTGGGGGAAGGGTGTGCGGGAAGGGAGGCAGGACGGTTAGGGGGTGTTGTAGAACACAGCCCAGCACAGGGCCCAGGGGGCCCCCGTCAGACACTGCAGGTGGCAGCACGGGACGGGCGTCAGCGGTATCCGGCGTCATCCATGGCCACAGACATGTCCCATGCAGATGCCAGCACACAGACCACGCACACTGTGTGTCTGTGTGCTGGCATATGCATGCATGACGTGCTTGTGACCATGGATGACGTACGCCAGGACGTCCGTGTTGTGTACCACGCCCTGCAGTGTCTGACGGGGGCTGTTCGGGAGGTGGCCCACGATGTGGCGCGGCTGGCATCTCGGGGGCCATCTGCCGAAGGGCGTCACAGTCGCCACTGATGGCACCTGTGACGTCCCCATGTGCCCTGTGCTGTGCTGTGTTCCACCAACACACATGGGGCTGGGTTTGTGGGGCATGTTGCCCAATGTTCAGATTGTTGTTGTTGTTGTCAATAAAGTGTTATATTTGTTTGTGTCCTTACCCACCCACCCACTATGGCTGCAAGCATGGGATATGTGTGTGCATATGGAGGGGCATTGTAGGTAGACATGGGTGTCATACGTGCTCCGGCACCGCATGCAGTCAGGGTGGGCCAGAGGTGCGTAGGGCCATAGGACAAGGGTATGCCCATGGGATGCTGCAATGTAAGGGGGACGGAGAGCTAACGTGACACATGGATGGCCGTGATCTAAACACATGTGTGTTCACAGTGCATGGGCTGCCAGCTGCATGACACCCATGCCTGCCCAGGTCTGATACAATCCTGGGGGGGTGGGCCCTGGCATGCCTCCTGTGTTGCAGGCAGGGACATGTCTCAAACATAAGCACCCACTCACAAGGGTCAGATGGGGACAACATGGTGCAGACACATAACAATGAAACTGCAGTCTCTGCACATGCACCCTATCAGTACATGGTTGTGTGCGTACATTGCCTTGATCCTGGCCAGGGGCAGCATACACACACTGTGAGGGTCGCACATGGCTTGTGCTGGCATTGGTGCAGACATGCCTGGCCGTCCAATGAACACAGTGACAACGTGCCTTGACGCTGGCCACATTCTTGTTCGATGTACACCGCGCTGATTTTAATAGCGCGGTATAGAAGAAATGTTAAATAAATAAATAAAAATAAATAAATAAACATGGTTCGGGACAAACCATCCATGTGTACACTACATAGGGGTTCACAGGTGCACACATTGCAAACACACATTGCATGATTTATACATATTAGGTATTTCTTTGGCGTCATTGACTGTGGCGTGGTCGCCCACGCCTGCCCTGTCGCAAGCCTCCTCCCCCCCCACCCTGGTGCCACGCGCTCCTCTTGGCCGGGTGCTGCCGGTGGTGCCTGTGCCGCTGGTGGTGGTGGTGTGTTTTGCTGCTGTAATGCAGCTGCGATACTCTCCAGGGCCTCGCAGATCCGGGTGTACGGTATTGCCTCCACCACATCCGTGAGGCATTGCAGACCACCACACATATCGCCCAGCTGTCTGTCTGATCCAGTGATGCCTGGATCCTCTCCAGTGCCTGAGACTGGCCTGTTGGTGAGACACAGGGTTGTGTGTGAGATACCTCTCTGTGAGACAACAGACACACACCAAACCGTCACACATAGTCAACATTGATAGTACAGTGACAGGGAGGACTCTGGTACACACATGGCTAGGGTGACGAGCCCTCATCATCACAGTAGTGTAGGGCACAGCCACACACTCGACACAGTATGGTAGTGTGATATATGAGGCAGACACATTACTCCACAGGCTGTGCTAACACACACACGTACTGCAGAGGTTGCAACAGGCTTGCAGACAGGTAGCAAGCACATGTCTAACTGGCCTTTGGGGGGGAGGCGTGAAACAGGGACAGGAACAACAGAGGCACCCCATCAGTGGCAAGTAGATGTGGTTTGTAGCTAGGCACCCCAGGGGCGGCCACAGGTGGGTGGTTCTACACAGTTTGGAGAGGGCACGGCTGCAGCGTGTGCTAATCACGCAGATGGGGTGGCAGCATCAGACCGCCAACTGTTACATGCGCATGTTCACTCCCGTGTGAGCTGTCTGCTGACAGAGTGGTTCACATACACCTTGTGTATAGCGGGGAGGGGTCTGAAAGCAGTGCATGTTCACCCTTGTAGCCATGTAGAGGGCATGGACAGGGGAGGGGGCCAACAGTTGGCACAGCAGAGGTGGGGAAACACCAGTGACACATGACCAGTGACATTCCGGGGGTTCCCCAGCACGTGGTACACCATGGGGGAGGGTGTGGGTCTCCAGGGATGGGGGGGTGTCTCCCTGACTGTGGTTTACAGCTGTGGATGCGGGTCGGGGGTGTTGTGTCACTCATCACAACACAGAGGTCATTCCCTGACCTGTGTGGTGATGTGGGTGAGTCCCGCAGCTATGCTATCAGGTGACTCAGTGTCAGGTCCACAGCACGGGGACACGTTCATGTCCTGTTCTGTATGTCAGGCAGGCCATCTCATTTGGTGGCGTACACACAGACTTTATGTACCTGTACCTCTACCAGGCTAACCCAACATGATTCTTGGCCCTGTCAGCTTGGGGAGTGCTGGTATATGGGTGTCCCCACACTCGATGTCTGCTGTGATACTATCCTATGTTTGTTGTAGACCTGCAGCTGCTGTCAGCGGTGACTGGGGGACGCGTGACATGACATTACCCATGCCGCCTGGGTTTGGGTGTGTGTGTCCCGATTGCCCGATGACGATGTGACAGGTGGCACCCTGTTGTCTGCAGGTCCTCTGATTATTTACCAAGGGGCAGACTGTTGCAAGGGCATTGCCTGTATCTAGGTTTCTGCTGTTACCGTGTTGGTGGTGAGAACTCAGTGCTGTTCTGTCTGTATCTGGCTGAGTACACCGGCCCTGAACCGGTCTGTGTTGTGTCACATTGACAACCTCCACCCTACACCATATGCCTGTGTTCTCTCCACTGACTGCCATCTACCTAACCCTTACAGGTAGGAGCTGTGGGGGTACAGTGCCACATCCACCACACACACACACCTAACACAGACTACTGTTCCAGGCATTGTGTGTGTGTGACGCCTTGTTGCCACCCACCTTCAGCATGGCGTTCCCCTGATGCGGCACGGTCCCGGAGATCAGCCATCAGCACATCCAGTCTGTGGGTGTATGGGTCCTGCATTGGTTGCGGGAGAGGCTCCCTCGTTGGCCCCCCACCAGGCTGTGGGCTGCGGACTGCAGGCCCTGTTGCTGTGCCACCTGTGCTAGGGGTTTAGGGGACATCCCCTGATGCACAGGTGTCCCCCTCTGGTATGGCCTCCTCTGCCTCCTGGAACATTGGTGGCGCTTGATCCTCTGGCTCCTCATCCACTTCCTCATCCCCTGCATCCTGCGCCCCCATGCTGCTGTAGTCACCTGTAATGATAACAATCTGTGACAGCACAAATCTGTTTCTAGTTACCACATATATTTACGTGTGTGCTGCAGCTGACACATACATGAGGGGGTGGGGGCGTGCATGTGTGCTACCTACACACTCCCCTACACCCTCCCATACCTATATTTTGCACTCAGACATAGACACCAGCGGTACATGTCAGTGCATTGCCCCTGCCCGCCCTGTCTGGTTGACACCCAGGTGTTCATGTCCCCAATGCGCATCTTGGCCCCATCCCATGACTCGTGGCATCTGCAATACCTCTGCCACTGTTACCCTGCTTGTACCAGTTGCACACACTTGTCACTGACACTCCCTTTCAGACTGTCAGGAACAGTTATCAGGTCATGTTTTGTTACAAGCTACCCTTGTATGGGTGTTGACTGTGCGAGTCTGTGACCCACTCTGCTGTGCGCCTATCTTGTCTATCATCTCTGGGCTAATGCTGCACACATGCTGAGCTGGGCAGTGTGTATGTGACATGTACATGCCCTGAGCCACACCCCTCACATTCATACAGGTGATGTCCAACCCTGTTGTGGGGGGTGGGATGTGGCTTGTGTGCGCAGACAGTTTTGGGGCAGGTGGGGAGGGGGAATGTGATGCGGGACACATGTTGACTATGGCGTTCAACATGGCGATGCATCAGTGTTTGTGGGGGTGCAGCACACACAGGTGAGAACGGGAGGGCTACATGGTGGGGCATGTGAGACAGGTTTGGGGGGGTGGTACCAGGGGGCTGCTTTCTAAACAGTGCTGATCGGAGCCAGGTCCTGGGAGCTCATAGGTGTCAGTTGTGGGAATGAGGACAATGTCGGGCATCGTAAGGTTGTCTGTGGGAGAGTGTCATATCATTAGCCGCAACCTGAGCCATGCAAGCAAACAGTGACATCATATCTGGGGGATGACAGCCACATGGTTGGGGGGCTGTGCGCAGACCTTACCCTGGCTCAGTTACAGCACATGATTCACATGGGACACACGTTTGTCTAGGGTTTTGGTAGCACATCCCACAACAAAGGGTTTCAGTAGTTGAACACAACGGGGGTCTGATGGGACTGTGGCACGATGGGTACAGGGCAGGTAGACACGGGTAGACCAGGGAGCACAGGGACACCACGGATTGCCATATGGAAATGTATCACCAGTGTCCATACAGACATGTTTGACAGGACAAGCACTGGGACCACAGCAGGGGGCTCAGAGGCCAGAGCCAAGGTGTGGGCTGCACAGGTCGGACCCTTGGTCTGGACAGTATTCTGACAGCGGGTATCCCACCAGGTACTGCCCCTGGTGTTGCAGGGCCCTCTGAGGGGGGGTACAGGTTCAGCGAGCATTGAAGAGTCGTGCTCACACTGTAAGGGGGGTGCTGAGGACCCAGAGGTGGGGATGTAGACCTCACAGCGGACAGAGCGGAAACCTGTGCATAGTTACCAGCAGAGTCCAGTCAGAGTGTTGTCTGTTGGGACAGTCCCCTTGGCATGCATCTGGAATGCCTGTGTGGGGAACAATAACCCCCTGGGATAATGTAATTCGATCCCTGTACCAGGTCAAGGCAGATTGGGCTGGTAGCACACCAGGGATGGTGTGGGATGGGATGTTACATATGGGAACCAATGCCTCAGGATCATACCCTGTCTCTGATTCTCTCATGGAGTGCTCGAAAGCCCATGTTTCATGGGGTGGACAGCAGAGGTGACGTCTGAAAGGTGAGCGAGGGGAGATGTGCCTAGATGTGCTTGTTATGTGTGTATCCTTGGGACCGGGTTTGCAGGTATAGCCTTCCAGACACTGTGTACGGCATAGATTGCTGGTCTGTACTGGGGAGCTTTCTTACTTGCACCTCGCTGTCTATGTGGCACCTGGCTGATGTCACAGTAAGCTGTTGACTGTATAACATTTAACAAGTTAGACAGATATGCCATATGTTCAGGCTGGTAGGCCTACACTATGCGGATTACCTATTTACCCCAACGTGCTCAGAGGTTGAAGTTGAACATGCCTCTGGTACAGGACAGTTTGACCAATAACAACATTGCACATTGCTACATGTAGGCTGTTGCCGATACATGTTTGCAAAACACTACGTATCATACATACCTGCCGACGGTTGGGCGCTGTCCGGGAAACTCCGGTAGGCCACATGTGTATATCTGCCCTAGACGGGCTGCAAGCTCCCTCTCCAGGGGTGAGAGTGGGAGGGTGAGGGGGCCTCCGCCACCTGTCCCCTGCGCATGCTGTCTCTCGGCATACTTAGTCAGCCTCACCCGTTGCTTGATGTCGGAGAACCTCTTCTTTAAACTTTCTATGTCTCTATGTGGACCCCCAGCCCCAGCCATGGACACCCTTACCTCCTCCCACACGGCATTACGTGTAGCGACGGAGGTTTTGGTACTCATCCTGCCAAACAGCTCGTCGTAGTGCTCCAGCACCATAGACAGGAGGTTGTGGTTCTCCATGTCTGTGAACCTGAGGGCCCTCCTCCTCTGCGTCTCCGGCACTGGAAACGCGCTTGCGTTTGCCCGTGTGGCTGTAACTTGGGGCCTGTGGCCCCGCAGACCTGGGCCTGCCACTGGCTCACGCTCCTGTGTCCCCTCACCACCAGCTGCCCCAGCAACAGGTATGTGTTGCTCCCCAACCCCCTCAGCATCACCCTCCCCCTCCAATTCCCTCTCCCTCTCCCCCTCCATCTCCATCTCCCTTCCCCCTTCACCACTCCCCCCCCAACACAGAGTACCCCACCCCACCCCACACAGACCCGACCACCCTACCCCACACCACCCAGACCACCCTAGCCTACCCGACCCTGACTAGCACGCAACACAATGATGGACAAACAACAAACACGCACACACGATGACACCACAATCCACAGTGCACAGACCACAGACCAAAAACACACAGCTCCTACACTCCTGCCCTCACTGCCACGAACTACACAGCTCTGTCGCCACACACCTCAGCTCTCCTCTCACAACCCTCGACGTGTACCAGGGGTACAGGGTCCTTTATAGGTTGTGTTTGGTTTGTTCACGGTTGCGCATGCGCGCTGTTGTGCGCGGCCTGTGGTTTGGCACGCCGCAGATGCACTACGGCGCATGCGCTGGCGTCTGTGCGCCGCGCAGGTGCGGCTATGCTGTGCATGGGCGTGTGTATGTGGGCGGTGCACTGAGTCGCACATGCGCGCAGCCCACATACATGTCCCTGCGTGCTGCACACCGACGCACGGCCATGGATGTACGCCCCCCCTGCGTGTCCGCGCACAGACGCCAGCACATGCGCAGAAACTGCGCTGCGCGGCAAAAGCAAACGTAAAAACATCTATATATTGTCATGCAGAGATGAGTCACGTTGAGGGTTGTTTTGTAGGCGAGGTGCGTGTTTGTGGAGGGTGACAGAGTGAGCAAGGCAAGAGGTGTTGTTGATTGTATTCTGTGTGTTGGTTCTATCCCTTTGTTTTGTGTGTGTGTTAGGTTTGTGGCCTGGTCACTGTCATAAGGAGGTTTGTGTGTGTGTTTGTGTGTGTTTGTGTAGCCGGGATGGAGGAGGTGATGGAAGGGATGTATGTTGCTGCATGTGCCCTGACATGTGAGGCAGATGCTGCGGTGCAGGACAGGGGGAGATGGTGTCCATGGGGCTGGGCCACAGGGCATGGGTGTAGTCCCACAGCACTCACAACTGCAGCTGTGGGGGCGGTCACTGCAGGTGCTGTTGGCGAACGGCACAGGAGGTGTGCCAAGGTGCAGGCTCGGCAGCCACGCCTCTACAGGCCTAGGGCCCAGCTCCAGGGCATGCGTGAGGACCAGGTCATCTCCCTTTACCGACTGAGCACAAGGGCTATTAGGGAGCTCTATGAGGATCTAAGACCTGAACTCGAGCCCCTGACTGATCGGTCGCATGCCATACCAGTTTAGTCAAGCTCCTTGCTGCCTTAACATTTCTTTTGCCCTCTGGCTGTTTCCAGTCATCTGTAGGCCGCAGTGGGTGGCATGAGCCGCCCTCCTTCTCAAGATGTCTCCACCAAGTACTGCGTGCCATGGTCAGCCGGATGGGGAATTACATAGCCCTTCCTCACACTAGGCAACAGTGGGGGACCCTGAACCAGGCCTTTGAGGCGTTAGCCGGGATACCACACGTGATGGGAGCTATTGATTGCACACATGTTGCCCTGGTCCCGCCTAGAGACAGGGAGGTGGTGTTCCGCAACCGCAAACACTACCACTCCTGAATGTTCAGGTTGTATGTGATGCTAATCTGCATATTCTGAATGTGGTCCCGATGTTTGCAGGGTCCACCCATGACTCCTAT